>PVKS010008988.1:0-65840 GCA_004027875.1 Aplodontia rufa | reverse complement strand
AAACTGTGGTACATTTATACCATGGAATATTACACAGCAATTAGAAACAATGACCTTGCAGCCTTCGAGGGTAAATGGATGGTTATGGAAGAGATCATGATGAGTAAAATCAGCTTAACCCAGAGATCTAAGGGTCGATTGTCTCCACTCATCTGTGGAGGTGGGGACTAGACTCTGGACAATGAGAAAGTTGGTCTAGAAACATGAGTTAAATTCAGATAAGATGTAATGATTTACAATTTAATACTATTTTTAGAGTTATAACGGGAAGGGGAAGGGAGGGATAAGGGAGGGTAATTGGGGGGGGGCACTCCTGGGGACAGTTGCAATGTCCAGAATATATACACATCTTATACACATTTTATATTGTCTTGTTAAAATCTTGTAAGGTTGCTCAAAAATAAAAAAATAAAAAAAAAATCTGGCTAGAGCTTTTTTTTCTTTAATTTCATTTTTTGCAAGGTAAGTGAAAAAAGGATCACTAAAAAATAAATAATATTTTCTGATTGAAACCAGTCATTTAGATAAACTCTGATTTTTTAAATAAAAATATAAACATGTAACAGGCAATGAAAATTATGATTGATCTGATGAATGGGGCAAAATCTCAATGAATAGGTGATTTTGTGTTTGTGTGTGTGTGAACATAAAATAACAGCTCTGCTTTAAGGAAATAAGACAATAGTTTATTCTAAGCCAGATACAAATGAGCATAGCCTGGGGAACATGGATTCAAGTTACCCTGAATGACATGATCCACTGTGGAAGAGGCTCCGTACACTTTTATAGCCACTGAACAAATGTCATAGATGAATACATTCCCCCAAATGTTGCTGGTGTTAGACAGACAGGGCACAGCAAAGCAGGTAAGCCTTTCCTGTACGTTTCAGTTGTTACAGTGTTTTGGCTTTAGGGTTGGTGGAGGCTAGAGGCTAAGGTTAATGATACATTCTCAGAGGACTGCCTAGGAGTCATGAGGATGTTAGATCAGATGCAAAGGTTGAAAGTAAATGGCTATTAAGGGGGTAATGTATCCCAATAATTTTTGCTCTTATCCAGCAATATTCTAAACTCCTTAAATTTTGATTCATTTTTGTTTTCGCTACTGCTTTTTAAATATTGCTATTATTATTACTATTATTATTATTATTTTTTTTTAAATGGGTTCTTGCTATGTTGCTCCCTCAAACATTTGGGCTTAAATTATCCTACCTCAGCCTCCTCAGTAGGTGGAACTGCAGGCATGTATCACTGTGCCCAGCTATCTCTTCAAATTTTTATTTAAGTATTTTTATAGTGAAATGACCATCAAGATGTAATTTTGCATACAACTAACAAATTTATATGTGTTCTATGGATAATTCTTTGTCTTTTTTTCACTGAAATCAACCATTGCATTATTTTAAATAAAATTTAGAAGATGAAACAGATTAAAGTTTCATTCACTTTTAAGATGTAGTAACAATCATTGAAAGTCTTCTCTAAGCATATAATTAATATAGTAAATTGTAGGATATAAAAATGTCATGGCATTTGTAACTTATGGGGGAATATAGAAGAATCAAGAGACTGGGGCATGGGTGATGTGGGGGTGACTATGGACTAGGATCAAATGCATATCATAATGTTAACTTTATATCCATATATGTTTTTACAACAATTCAACTCCTTAAAAAAAATTGTCACTTGGTCCAACAAGTATTTTTGCCATTTGGTTTACTCCAAATCCCACCATACCTCTATGAAATAGTTGTTTAACTTTTTAATGAAACATTTGGCATCTTAACAAATGCTCAGCTTTGATTATGAGGTGGTTATCTCCAGCCAGATTTCTCAAAGAGAATCATGCAATGAAATTTGTTACTCAATAAGATGTATTTCTACCAATTTTGTATGTCCTGAAATATCAACTAGTAATGCTAAATAAAAACTTCATGATTTCCCTATTTGCTTTTAGTTTCACCTGCATAATTTTACAATTTAAAAAGTTGATCAATAAAAACTGACATGAGATATAAAATTCAATCTAGTTTTATTTCATTTAGCATCTATTGATCATACTTTGCTGTGACCTCCCATAAAGTCATTTATACCTAGAAAAGAATTAGAAATTGATATATAAGCAGAAGAAGATAACTAGAGAACTATTAATAGATCATTTAGATCTCACTTTTCCTCATTATATTTCCTGGAATGTTGGTGAAGGAATCTCACATGCCACAAGTTTATCCTTTAGGGAATTTTTTCCATACATTACTGAGAAGAATTTGAGACACAAGGTTCCTTGCTGCATATTCTCGGTATCTATTTCCATGGGCTTCTCAGACTCCCCCCAAACAAATGGGCCAAATTTCTTTTTATGGTATGTTTTTCTATGATGCATTTATTCACAGATTATTTATTGAGATTACAGAATAGTTTATCCAAATTTAATGTGTGTGTAAATTATCAAGGAAACTTGTTAAACTGCAGATTTGGATAGTAAATTTCTGAAGCACTTTGATGAGGACTGGATATTTTATTACTATTTTTATTATTTAGTCAGGGATTAATCCCAGAGGCTCTTTACCACTGAGCCACATGCCGGTCCTTTCTATTTTCTTATTTTTAATTTTTATTATTCTGAGACAAGATCTTGCTAAGTTTCTTAGGGCTTTGCTAAATTGCTGAGGCTGATTTCAAACTTGAAATCCTCCTGCCTCAGCCTCTGGAGTTGCTGGGATTACAGGCAGACATTACCACACCTGTTCTGGTGAGGTTTGAGATTCTGCATTCCTAATAAGCTCCTGGATATTTACACAGGAATGGCCCCCTTTGAGTAGCAGGGTCTAGAGCAAGTCATAATCTTTACAGTACCATTCACTCTTAGGATTAGGTCTCCCTTCCTTCCTTTTTAAATTTTTTTCTGTGCTGGCAGTTGAATCCAGGATCATATGCTAGACAAATATTCTACAGCTGAACAACACTCTCAACTCCAGAATAAATATTTTTATACAATCAATCACTCTTGTATCTTTTTATATACATTAAAAACAAAAACAAAAACCTTTGGCTTAGGTAACCTGTAGTCCTGTACTTTTCTTAGCAGAGAAATGGCTGAGTAGGTTTGGAAGAGTGGACTAGCAGGTAACAGTGGTTTGCTGTACTTAGAAATTCTCCCTGTTTGGTGTGTGAATTGTGAAAATGTGCATGTTAGCACTCCAGGTTCTCAAACTCTTTACAGTCTGCAAGAGAGTTAAAAGAAAAATCACCTCAACTCTTATCTTTTGTGTCCCTTTCTCTTCAATTACTTCCAGAGTTCTCTTTTGAAACTACTAGTCCTTATAATCTATTTATCCCAAAAGACCTTTTAGAGTATAAACTAGATGTTACTTGAAGGTAACAAATGCCTTCCTTTTTATATCTTTCCCTCACTTTTCTTCCTACCTCTTTTCTATTTACCCTTTAATACCCAGCTCTGATATCTCCTGTTCCTGAAATCTTTCCTTGGGCAAGATAGCAATAGGTGTTAATTTTTTTTTAAATTTTCATCATCTTTAAATAAATAACTCCACTTAAAGGATTTATCATTAATAACTGATTTGATTAGGATACAAAGACTTTTGAAGCAATGTCATCCAAAATATAGATTGGAAACTGTTTCTGTAAGTCCTTGGGTAGACTTTTGGCTGAATAAATAAGGGTATATCTTCCCATTAAAACACCAAGTAGCAGTAAAATTATGACATTGATCTACATGTATTGTCATATAATGTTGTTCTCAATATTTTGTTAAAGGAAAGATTATTTTTAGATTATTACACCAATAGTAATGATATTAAAAATGAAAGTGGGTTGAGTATACCTAACCATAAAATCTGAAATACTTGAAAAACCCAAAACATTTTAAGCATCAACATGATGACAAAGGTGGAAAATTGTGCAACTGATCTCTTGTGACAAGTTTTAGTTAAAGCACAGATACACTATAACTATTATTAAAAAAGTACTTTCAGTCTACACATATAAAGCATATATGAGACATACAGGAGTCTCATATTTGGACTTGGGGGTCCATTCCCAAGATAGCTCATTTATACATATGCAAATATTCCAAAATCTGAAAAAAGCTGAAATCTGAAATACTTCTGGGCCCAAGCATTTTGGATAAAGGATATTCAGTCTGTACTATATTTAGTTCACTGACATGGTCTAAGTGTTTAGAATGGAGAGGTCTTAATAAATATTTGTTGGATGAATGAGTATGTTGAGTGCTTTACATGTGCCAGGGGTTGTTCTAAGAACTGTGCTTCTTTCATTTCATTTATCTTTACCACAGTCCACTGAGGCAGAAATATATTGTAGATGAGGATACTGATGCTAGAGAGATTAAGCAGTTTGCCTAAAGTCATCAAAAGTAAGTGATACGACTTGATTTAGGATCCAATTCAGATTCCATCTTCACATTTTTTTAAGTTGTGCATATATGTCATAGAAAAAAACTTTAAAAATGTTTATAGTAAGCTACTAACCATGGTTAATTGCTAAATGGTGGAATTAGAGATTTTTTTCTTTTCTTTTTATTTATAGCTTCATAGGTGCAAAATGAACATGAATTATTTCTTTAATAAAATACCTCACTGAAATGTTCTTTTTGGTTATTTTTACTTTTGTCACATCTCCACTGAAAACAAGGCTTTTTTTTTTTTTGCCTTTTTCTTTCTATAAGTAATGAATCATTCCCTTTGCTGAGCTGTCTTAAAGCCCTATTTCATATTTACTCTTTGTTCTTTTTCTTCTTTAATAGTAATGATTGTTTCAATGCTGTTTTTCCAACTAGACTAAGGTGGAGACTATATATTATTCATTTTTATATCTTTGGAGTTATATGGTGCCTGGAGCATCAGACATATATCCAAAGAGATTTATCTAATTGAACTAGAATCTTAAAATTGTAAAATGAGCTTGCCTTTCTATTTTTCTTTGCTTCTCTCCTTGTGTGTTTGCTCCTAGGCTTTGCCATGACAAAGTCAGTTTCTACTGCCTTTCATCCCCTACTGTTAAGAGCAGTAGCCACTAAGTGTAAAAAATCAAAACAAAGCACTTTCCCATCTCCCAGATGGAGTGAGATCAGTGAAGCCCAAATAATGCTTAGTTACCAAAAGCCCCGCCAGGTGGCTAATCGAAAGGGTATTGATTTTAGCTAGTAAATAGCCCTTAATATAGTTAAAAGCTGGGTTGAATATGCAGCCTGGTAATTAGCTAATAAAACAAACAAGGGCTGGAGAGAAGGTGGCGCAGTTGGATAAGCAGCGGTCTGCCATCCAGGAAGCTTGCCTAGGTCTAATACCTTCTCACAAGAAGGGCTGGAGTTACCTTCAGGACTCCACTTTTCAGCCATTGAAAAAAGGAAAAAAACTATAAACCTATCATAGAGGGTGAGATATAACTAAAAGCGGTTGTAAATGTTTAGCAAATATTATATGCACTAGAAATGCTTCCTGAAGACACAGATGTTGCAATTTAATAATCTTAAGTGGTGAGGTTTAATAACTATTGTAGATCATTAGGATAATGTTTAGTGCCCTAGGATAGGATAATTATTAAACAATTCTCAATTTGTTAAATCATCTGATACTCAGACAAATCCATAGCCTGAGTCATTCTTATATTTTCCTCCCACTGTCCACTGACACAGAAAAGTGGCAGAGGTCATTTGGTGGTGTGGAGGGGAGGGGGAGAAAGTTGTCCAGATATCACTCAGTAAAGAAGAAAATCAGAAATAGGAATGGAGGTTGGGAGAGCTAAGGCATAAGGAAACAGGTAAGACCAAAAAAAAAAAAAAAAAATCAGAAATTTGAAGCCTAGAGATGAACTTCAGCACCCAAATGTGTTGTATTAGACCTGCACAGAGGTTTTAATTGTTGTTTTTTAATTCTTTTTTTCTTACTTTTAAGATTTAGCTGCTAATATTTTCTTAAAGCTAAAAATTATTTTATGTGAAAGTTCTAGTTCCACTTTATTTGAAAATTCAGAGTATTTAAGAACACTAGGCCTAATTTTCCCATGACAATAATGGATAAGAGCTTTGGAAAGTCTTCTCCTTAATTTATGCTAAAATTTTTGATTAAGGAAGTCTTAAAGTTTAGCTAAACTTAGAAAGAAAAAAGAAGCATAACTCTATATTCAACAACTGCTAATATTTTGCCATATTTATTAAGAGATTAAATACCTATATCTATATATTTACACTTTTGCTGAATCATATTAAAGTGGATATGCTACTTTATCCCTAAAGCTAAGGACAATTTCCTATATAACTGAAATATTATTATCAGACTGGAAAACAATCAAATATATTTCCTTAATGCCAGTTTTACTCAGTTCATACTCAAATTACCCCATTGTCCCTCTATTAGTCCATTTTTCATTACTATAATGAAACACCTGAGGCAGGCGAACTGTAAAAAGAAAATATTTATTTAGCACATAGTATTAGATACTGAAAGTCTAAATAACAGGTGCAAGCACTGGTGACGGCCTCCTCTTAACTGTGTCGTCTTACTGTGGATGGTAATAGCAGGACTTTATATAGGAAGAAGGGGTTACATTGCAAAACAAGAAGCCAGAGGGATTGAGTGGGGTCAGACTCAGACTTATATAATAAGGCTTTCTCCAGAACTAACCAGGGTCCCAGGAGAAATACCTTGATCCTTTAAGAAGGCACATCCCTAAATGAGATAAGACACAGTAGGCCCCACCTTTTAAGATTTCACGCTTATTCCCTGTGCTGCCACTCTGAGGACCAAGCTTCCTAACCCTCGAACCCTGTGGGACAAATCACATTCACGTCTTAACATTCCCCAACATATCTTTTACATTCATTTTCCGTTCAAGCTGGAATGTAATTAAAACTATTGTAACCAGTTATGTCATGTAAGTCACTTATACTCTAGATCAGCCCCACTCCCTTTTACTCTTCTGTGACACTGTCCTCTCAAAGGGAAGCAGTCAGTTGTCTGTGGACTAGAACTCAAATCTAAAGACTTGATTAATTCAGGTCGAAATATTATGGCAAAAATAATTCAGCAGTGATGTTGGGGACTCTACAGTACAGGAGACACATACTGTTTTGTATTCTTAGCTAGCTGGTCACACTGTTTGATCACCAGGTGAAGATAGTGAGCCAACCCTGTTGAATGTGCCTTATTTTCCCAATTTTCTGTAGACCCCATCACTCCTTATTTCATACCAGCTTAACAAACTCATTTTATCCTGCTCAGGAAGTGAATGTGTACCTTGACCTATAACATACTACATACTACTGTGTGGGGTGGGTAAGGAAAACATTGCCCTTGTGTCACCAGAACAGAACAGCAGTACCTGGTACATGAGTGCACTCAACAAATACCCAATAAGTGACTGAAGTGAGAAACACCTACATTAGAAATACTTGGAAAGATGTGAGGAAGATTTGGTAATTCACGTCCCTGAAATATGGACAGTTTGGAGAAGACTTGTATCCTTTTTTATGTGAAACAGAGTGTACAGCTCTAGGGATTGATTTCTTATTGGAATTGGAAAGAAATGTACAGTCCCATTGGAGCAATCAGAACAAGGAGAAAGAATGAATTTAAAATTCTGCAAAGTCAAGGGTTTTTGTTATATGGGCCTTACATCTATGAAGGGCCTCGATGCAAACTGGTTTTTTCAGAAGCAGATATTGAGACAGGGTATGACGTAGAGGTTACTAATTAGGGTTAATACTTATGCAAGAATGAGGGCAGAAATGGGATTGGGCAGAAGGAGAAGTGGGATTGTGATGGAGTCCCAATAAATTCTCTATCAACCCCTGAGGTAGTTTTAGAGCATACTCCTCCCCCATCAGAATTATTTCCTAATAACTTCTTCAGTTTTCATACCCCAGCCTTATTCAGTCACAGGATGAGGACTGGCCCAACAAAAGAGTGCCCGTGAATTAGGTAGCTTTGTGCAGTCTAAGCAAATTCTGAAGAAGTTGGCTGAAGATGCTTCCAGCAGGTAAAGCAGTAAGCCTACATGAAGGAGGATTGGAATGGTATAGCAATCTGTTTACTACAGAGCCTACACTTGAATTTTTTTATATTTATATGGGAGTATTGAATAGTTATTGAAATATTCATTATTCTAGGGTTCAGTTGTCTAGTTGCTAACATTCAAATTAGAATTTTTCAACGTTGTTTTCACATTTCTTTACTTACTAGGAAGCTCAAAATATATAAAATAAAATGATCCAGGGATTGGGAGTATAGCTCAGTGGTGGAGTACTTGCCTCTCATGTGTAATGTCTTGGGTTTGATTCCCAGCAGCACACACACACACACACACACACACTTACACACGCTTGTATGGTTGTAAATTGCTTTGGCATTTTGAATGAAAAATACTCTACAGATGTCAGTGATGTATGAAAGACCTACCTCTTGAATCACTGCAAAAGGGAAACAAATAGAAGTAACTGTATTAGTTTCCTATTGGTACTATAATAAAATTGACATGAACATAGTGGTATAAACAATAAAAATTTACTGGTCACAGTTCTGAAGGCCGGAAGTTAAAAATCCGTGTCACTAGGATGAAATCAAGGGATTGGCAGGACTGCACTCCCCAGGGGGCCCTAATGGAGCATCTATTTTGCATTTCTGTTTGTTTCCAGTAGTTTCTGGCGTTTTCTGCTTGTGTTTGCATTTCTCCAATCTCCACACACATGTTCACATCGTCTTCCACTATTCTACATGTCATCTCCCTATTGCTTTTTAAAGAATAGATGTGATGTTTTAAGAATACATACATTTAGGGCTCACACTGATAAATCAGGACAATCTTTCCATCTCATGATGCTTAATCACATCTGCAAAAAACATTTTCCTCCAGGTGAGATGATGTTGGCAGGTTCCAGGATTTATCTTTTGAGACACCATTATTTAGTCTATCAACCTGTAGCTTTTAAGCCTTTGATATAACTTATTTTAGTCTGGAGACAGCTTACTTTCACCTGGCACAAGATTAGGAACATATATTGTTACCATGTAAAAATGTATTCAATCTGCATTACTTTGAGACCCACTTTAGGAAGGTCTTTGTGAAGGCAGGACTTTTGTTCCATTTCAAAATTATAAGAGAATCAGGTTGATAGTGAAGAGAACATGCTTAAGAAAAATTGTCTTACTTCTCATTTTGGTATTGAAATATTTTTAGAACACATGTTACTCTAAATTTGCCAGAAAAATTTTAGGTGCCATGACACCAATTTCTAGCTTCTTATCACATGTCAAGACACTTCAGTTCTCAGGAACTTGGCAGGGTAAAGAGGTAGGCACAAAATGAATAGAACTATTTATTTGCAGTGTAGTCTACAGAATTTTAAAATAGATTTTCCATTAAATTGTAAAATTTCTCCTTAATAGATGCTACATTGGACCATTCTCTTCTGTTTTCTGCCCTTCTATAGTTCTGTCAAAAATGAACTTCAGCTTGTAAGCCAAGAAAAATAGAAGAAATATTCTCGACTTTTCTTCTTTAGGCTTTGTATGGTGATTTTGCTGATAGAGGAGGAATGAAGATTTGGTTTATGAGGCCAAGATATTTGCTGAGGGAATAGCACCTGTTAACTCTGGCATCTCCCTGGATGTAAAATGCTTCCTCTTGGCCTAGCAGAAACTAGGTCAATGCTTTCATGTTTTAAGGCTGCTGAATTAAGAAACAACATCTCCAATGTAGAGTTGTTCATTGTACAGAGATAAATCTTGTCCAATCTTATTGTTGCTCTATTTTGCTGTTCAGATTCATTAATTATTTTAAATCACTTTGTAACATTACCATTGGTGGTCAGGTTTATTTTAAGCATTTACTGCTGTGATTTAAACCATCTCCAAGTTATATAACTGCTACTTCAATGCAGAACTAAGCAAAGATCCAGTTTCTTGGGCTGTGAGTCCTAGGCTCAGTTACCTCCTTACTTAGGGATGAAAACTAGCTTTCCTCTGAACCCAATTCTCCATTTCATTTCAGCTTCAACATCAGAACCTAACACTTATTCATGTTCTCTGCATGAGTTCTTGGGACTTTTCTGCTTAACCTCAACCTTCTTGCTGCTGTTAAAGAGAAGGCTATGTTACGGAGACAATATTATTCAGTTTATACCACTAACATTTGCAAAATCTTGTTTTCAGTGGTGTCCGGTCCTAGAAAAAACGTGAGTGCTGGTCTAGGAAAGGAGTACACATTTTTTTTTACCCTCAAGACCTTTAAATCTAAGTTTCTTGGTACCACTTTATATTGATGCTTTAAACTTTTATTTTAAGAATACTTTCCCAGATTCTTATAAACCAGGAATAAAACTTAAAGTACCCATTTAAAATATATTTAGTATTTTTATTTCATCTTTTCAAGGATCATTTATTTTCTCCTCATTCCTGATCCTAACTCTGCGAATCACTGACATGGGAAGATATTTTGTTGAGTATTTTTAGCTGTCTATAACTCTGCTGTTAAGAAGTCACATAATAATGGCTAGGGATATAGCTCAGTGGTAGAGTATTTGCCCAGCAACTGTGAAGTCTGGGGTTCAATTCTCAATATCCCACCCCAAAAATGAAAAAAAAAAAGAATTCATATAAAAAAATTCATGGATACCTACTAATTGAGCTATTCTAAGCTCAAGGTCCCATCTTTTTCAAAGATTTGGTTAAAGATTTTCCTGGATAGCATGGTTAATTTTTTTAGAAACTGTTAGTTTTTCATTTGTCGGTAAAATTGTTGGTTTTGTTTAGTTTTTGGTTAGCTGCTTTGTGTTTGAAACTATTGTTTACAACGGATAATATTACATTTACATATAGTGCTTCTAATCCCTTCAAACTACTTAAAATAAACCAAACTTAAATAATAAAATAGAAAATGAAGGGAATATTTAAAGCTCAGAACAAAGTGTCCAAGGGGTATATTAGACCAAGAGTGCATGGTTTAGGGGAGGGAACTGATTGTGATACTTTTATTGACAACCTACATACCAAGTATTTTCCACATAGTATCCCTTTTAGTTTCAGTTGGTCTATTTGTTAGCTGTGTTGTCTTGGGCATATTACTTGTAGTTTCCCTATTTGTGACAACCAAGCCACTCTCACCCCCCAAAAAACCCTCAGGGATATTTTGAGGTTTAAAAATTACATATCTTGTTAAGATATGTAACCTAACACAAGGTAAACATATGTGAAGGCTTACTATTAACATCCTTCACTGATGAGGATGCTGGGTTTGTGGGAGGCTAGAGAACCAGATTTGTGGATGATGGATAAGAGGATGCATTTGAAGCCCACATAATGTTCTTTTTAAAAAATTATTATTAATTCAATATAGATTTACATATTGGAGGGAATTGTTGTTATATAATCATGTATACATGGATAGTGAGATAGTAAGTTGAGGTCGATCAGAGACCAGCATCTATGACCCCAGCATCCATTCCCTGAACTCATGTCTTCTCTTTAATTCCACCATACTATAGTTTTAAAAGAACATATACATGTATAATAGTTGTTGACATTTTTGAGGTTCTCTTCCTGTCTGTGTATAGCTAGGCTTCTAATGGGAATTGTGTATTCCCCATTGTATTGATAATCCCCCTTATCCCGTACTCCGTTCCCTGCCTCCCTTCTTCTCCCTCCATCTTCCTAGGTATGATTCACCTAGCTTATGTGGAGTTTTAACTATGGTGATTTTATTACTTAACCTTAGCTGACTATTATCCTGTTGTAAATTTTACACTAGCTTCCACATATGAGAGAAAACATCTGGTCCTTAAGTCTCTGAGTTTGGGATATTTCACTCAGCATAATTTTTTCCATTTCCATCCATTTGGCTGCAAAAGGCATGATGTTGTCCTAATAGCAGAGTAGAACTCCATTGTGTATATAGACCACAATTTATGAATCCATTCATCCAGCAAGGGGCATCTAGGTTGGTTCCATAGTTTAGCTGTTATCAACTGAGCTGGTATAAACACTGATGTAGCTGTGTCTCTGTAGTGTGCCGATTCTAGCTGTTTTGGGAAAATACCCGGGAGTAGGATAGCTGGTTGTAGTTCCAACCCTGGTTTTTCAAGGAGTCTCCACACTGCTTTCCAGAATGGCTGTACCAGTTTGCAGTCCCATCAGCAGTCACACACTGTTCTTCATACCAATTAGTCTGCCTTTGTAGTCTTGGGTCTGTGTTTGCCAAACTGAGTGATCTTAGATAAGTCTTTGTTTCTGAGCCTTGGTTTGACCCTTTGTAAAATAAGTGTGGAGGTTGATAACATTTATGATCCCTTTCACTTCTAATAGTCTATATTTTTTATTATGATCTTCAGTTATCAGTGAATTTCTTTGACTGTGAGGAAATTTTGCATATCTTTAAAAATGAGGAGAGATTAAAATATTTGACCTCAGATATGTGGTAGATGGCTGTTCAAACTGCATGGTAGAATCATCAGTGAAACTGAGAATACACATGAATGACCTCTCTAGCTTTACTTACTTTCAGTTGACTTAAAAAAAATCACTACTTTTGGAGGTCATGCAGCTGAACAATAAATTATTAGCCTCCTAGTAGATTTACACCCTCTGATGTAGGGGTTATGATGATAATATTTTACTAGGTTACGTTTCAGGTATATGAAGATGGGTTTTATTGAAACCTCCAACTTCATTTGTGCCTGTACAGGTGTTTGAAGCATGGTGACTTGGACCTCAAAAGATCCCACCCTCAGATCATGCTAATGACACTGTGTTCTGAACATGTGTACCATGAAGACCCATGAAGTTTTCTGATTTTTGTTTGTCTGCTTTGGCTTGCAGAATTTATATAGTATTTTTGAGAGATGAAGCAGAGTTCTCAGTATACAGGTTGTACAAAACTGAGGATTTGAAGAGGCATTTTTCAAGATGAGAACATAGAATGAATTTTTTTTTTGGAAATTAAATATCTTGGCAATAGCCATTCGATATATATAAATAAATTCGTTGTATATTGAACATCTACTATTACCGTGCACTGTGTAAAGAACCAAAAATCCCACAGAATATGGCAGTTTCTGTCATCAATGCACTAAGATTCTAAGGCAGGAACAAAACAAAAAGTTATATAATGTAATGAGAGCAACATGAAAAGATAAATATCAGGATATTGTGTCAATTGCAGTAGAAATAGGAGAGATACCTAGACCTATAAGGAATAACTTTTCATCAGGAAATATGTATTTTTAAAACTAATCTACTCTAAACACATAGAAGACCCAAGAAGTTTGATTATGCATGCCCAGACCATTGATTAATTCACCTCCAATCACCTTTTCCCATGCTTTAGGCCACCCTGCCTTTTCTTTTTGTCTGTGTGTGTGTGAGGGTGTGTGTATGTGTTATTGAAGATGAAAACCAGGGACACTCTGCCACTGAAATAATTTTTTTTTTTTGGTACAAGATCTTTCTAAATTGCTGAGG
Organism: Aplodontia rufa; assembly: GCA_004027875.1. Classification (NCBI taxonomy): domain Eukaryota; kingdom Metazoa; phylum Chordata; class Mammalia; order Rodentia; family Aplodontiidae; genus Aplodontia; species Aplodontia rufa. Next base: position 52,347 of record PVKS010008988.1, on the reverse strand, counting down.
AGGGCCTTGAACTTGTGATACTTCTACTTTAGACTCTCCTGTTGCTGTGATTATAGGCATGTACTATTATGCCTAGCCAACCCTGTGCTTCCTTTCTTTTTTAATTTATCAAGGAGTTGAGTTGTTATATAATCATAGGTGCGTATAAGTTAACAATATGACAAGCATTTGATTCTAATCCAGAGTCACCTCTACGTTGCCCACATCTAGTCTCTCTCTCTCCCTCTCTTTTAAGAGAGAGGGACAGTGAGAGAGAGAGAGAGAGAGAGAGAGAGAATCAGTTCTATTCAGTTTTTCACATGGCCTTCGTTATTCCAACACTTTGTGGTGGGGTTCAAACTCACAGACTCGCATATGCCAGGCAAGCATCGCAACCACTGAACCACCACTCCAGCCCCCACCTCTAGTCTCTTGATTTTTCTATATTTCCCCCCACAACAGCTATATCTATCTATCTAATCTGTCTATATCTATATATATAATATATATATAATATACAAGACTATGAATTTTCCAGCATTAAATGATTGCATAAGTATTATTTGGCTTCTGGGTGGGGGTAAAGAATAAGTCATATTGTTTGTCTCCCTAGAGCCCTCCTCATCATCCCTCCCTCTCTCCTCCTCCCAACCTCTCCCCAATCCCCCTACATAGCTAAGGTTCCCCTAGACTACATGTTGCATCAACTTTGGTGAGCCTAGTACATGAGCTTGACCTTTCATCCAAGCCTGGGTTTAGCTCCAGCCTCCACAAATGAGGGAAAACATTTGATCCTTGACTCTTTGGGTTTGGCTAACTTTATTCAGCATTATTTCTTCCATTGCCATCCATTTATCTTCAAAGGCTATAATGTTATTGTTTCTAATAGCTGAGTAGAACTCCATAGTAAATATATCAGAGTTTTTGGATCCATTCATCCAATGAGGGGCATCTTAGTTGATTCCATAGTTTAGCTTTGGAAATTGAGCTGCTATGAACATTGATTTTGCTGTGTTGCTATAAGGTGCTGATTCAAACACCTCTGGGAAAATACCCAGAAGAGGGACAGCTGGGTTGTATGTTGGATCCATCCCTAAATTTCTGAATATTCTCCACACTGCTTTCCAGAACAGCTGTACCAATCTGGAGTTCCATCAACAGTGTGATAATGTTCCTACCTCTCCATAACCCCTCCAATCCTGTGCTTCTTTATCTCATAAATTTCCCCAAACACTTGGGGAGGTGCATTTGAGCCTTGGGTCTCCCCTTCCATGCTTAGTCACCTCAAGAATAAGCTCTTTTGCAAAACTTATTTCAGAGATTGACATAATGCATGGTGGACAATATGGGCCTGGTTCAGTAACATTCGTGGGTTCTCTAACGTTTGGCAAATTTTATCACCAGCAGCTGGGTTTCAGATGTCTTCCTAGCAGGTGGCTTACTCTCTAGGCTTGGGAAGTGAAGAACTCCTTGCACATTTTGTTACACTGCAGTATAAGAAATAACATAAATTCACCTGACAATACTATGAAGGCAAGATAAATGAATAGTGGGCAATCAGGTTTTGGCAAGACAGGAAGCAATGAACAGGTTTTACAGTCATGTGAGGGTGAAAACCCACCACTGTCCTGAAGTTTTCTTAGGCACACAAGGAAAGAGTTATGTGGCACCAAAGTTATCTGATACTGGCAATCTGAAAGACAGTAAACATAGTTTCTTTCCAAGTGCTTAGTCATGCTTATGATGACAAGAAGAAACATTTGAGACTCTTAACTTCCCTGAGGTCTTGGTCTTCAAGATTTTCCCTGCTGAAATAATTAATTCATGTTTTTAAATGTGGCTATGACCAATGTTTCCATTCCCTACCTTTTTTTTCTTTTTTTTCCCTACGCCTGTTTTCATTTGGCTTGCTTTAATTCCATGAAGAAAAAGAAGCAGTAGCAAGTGTCTATTGTAGAGGGAAGACTTTATGTCTTAAATATTGTTTCTCTCTAAAGAGAAGCCTAATTTAACAATTATATCCCTTCTCCATGTGAAATTATTGTAATAATGAAAAGAAATTGCCTAGGCACATTGGAAATTGTGCTCCTATTAGTTACTCCAATCAGCAACCAAACTCTTTCACTGGAATTCTTGTCATAATAAGGGCAAGGCACAGGGGCAAAGGTAAAGAGGCTAAAAGCTGCTTTGGGTACTCATAAATAGTATTCTTAAAGATGTTTTAAAGCATTACATATTAGGCTAAAAATGAAAATGTGTTTTTACATTTTATTCCCACTAGAAAGTATTGGTGGAGTAAACAGGGAATACTATTTTTATAAGTTTCTGTGGGATCTTAAAGAAGTTTCATAAACCTCTCACATTTTAAAATTATCTAGTGTTCATTTTTAAAACATTAATATTTTTATGTGCTCTAAACAAATTACGCTCTGGATAATTACTAGGACGCAATGCTTTTATCCAGTAAATAAAAGTATCTCCTATACATCAATTTCCTATTCATTTTATTCAAAGCAATATTTGATGTGTGTATATGGAAAGTGGGGAAATGCACAGCAGAGATGTGTGTTTTGAAAAGGAAGCTTCAGATTCAATTGCAGGCTGATCAGATTAACTTTCTTGTCTCTCCTTTACCAGGCCCCTATACACATCTTTTCCCTTCTGTGCTCTTCCTGATTCCTGTTGGATGCCTACTCTCCTTCTGCTTTCCTCAGCCCTTACTTTGGGAAGTAAAATCATGTCCAATGCTTTTGACTTTACCTCCTCCCATATCCAAGTTAGACCTAGAGTCTGTCTGATAGATGGCCATGGGTTGTTGATGAGAACATCCCTGTGGACTTGGTAGCTAGCAACATGATAAGGACTTGTGGAACAGCAGACACAGGAAAGCCTGGAACAAATAATTCACCTAAGAATTCATTTCAATCAATAAACACTTCAGACATCTACTGTAGGCACTGTGCTAGGCACCACAGTACAGAGGTGTAAGAAGAGATGGTTCTCTTTTCCCAAGAACTGAGTTCTTCTGGGAGAATTAGTGGGAAGGAAATCAAGAAGGCACCAGATTCTTTCTTTCTTAAGTAACCTGTTGAATTAGATGAGTTTGAGACTTGAAAACGCAAATGTGAAAGGCATTGTTGTATTACAAAAGATCTCAACTTTGGCTGCTCATTAAATTACCTAGGGGAACATTTCAACAGTGGTTCTCAAACTTCAGCACGCAAGAGAATCACCAGAAGCATTTTAAAAATCTAATCACTAAGCCCCAGTTCCAGATTTTATGAACCAGGTAGTCTGGGGTGCAACTGAGAACTTACATTTTTATGAAGTTCTTAGGTGATGCTGATGCTGAGGGGTCCCAAAGCCATTCGTTGATAGCCAGAGTTTTTAATTACAAGGATTTTCAGGTCTTACCTTTAGTCTCATTCAATGGGTGTAGGGATAGAAGTCTGGCATTGATATTTTTAATCCCTCAATTTTAATGTGGGTCTAAGGCTGAGACCCAATATTACACTGTATAGAGTATGGTTGAGTCACTGAAGTTGCTTTGTTTGGGACTCAGTCTACACATTCCTATGGGTCAACTGGAGGAATTCTGCAGCGTTTAAGCGTTTAAAACTTGATTCAAAAAGCAAAATAACAAAAATAACCCTGCAATCCTCGTTCAAACTAATTTGCCTGCCTTAGTTAGGAAGGTTTTTCCCGACTATCCCCTGGGTATTTTCCAATACCACCTCAGAAACATTTAGAGTACAGCACCCAGAGGTCTTTGGAGGAAAGGTCTTAAAAGAAGTGGGGTCCATTAGAACCTCATCTGCGCCCTTCTTGAACATTAGTCTTCAGAGTGCCAACAAGTGAGCTGGGCATGCTCAGTGGGCAGGGTCGGTTTTGGGGGGTGCAAGTGGGAAGCCTGCTGCTCTGCTGCGGTGGCTTTCTTCCTCCCCTCCACCTGTGCAAGGCTGGGCCTGAGCAGCCTGGGCTCAGCATCCCACCCCCTGTTGACTGGGCTTGGTCTTCTCTGCGGGTCCCGGTGCTGACAGTCAGGCAGGGGTTCGGGAGGTCTGGCGCGCCTCCAGTGCGCGCGGCAGGGGGGCAGCCCGGGTGAGGGTTTTGGGCTCAGACTGCGGGGTCCCAGGGGTCCACCCGCCTCCTAGACGCGTTTCTAGGCCTTGGGAAGCCTGCCTACCGCGAGGTGCGGAGTAGGGGAAGCCCGATCTGGGGGCGGGCGACGAGAAATCAGGTAAGCCAGTCCTGCCGGCGTGCGGGCGGCCGAGTGGCTCCCCAATCTCGGGCAGATGGCGTGGGCGGCCCGCGTGGGGAGGGCCCAGGAAATCCGACACCTCCACCGGTTTCCCCGGCCTAGCTGAGCCCCGGCTTTCCCGTCTGCCAGCCAGCTGGCAAGGCGGGGCGGTGAGGCTGGAGTTCGGTGGGGCCAAGGCGCAAGACAGGAACAGCAGTTTGGGGCGAGGGCCACTGCGTCCGCCGCGGCGCGGTCCTAGCCAGCGGGACCGGTGTCCCCGCGTCCCCGTGTAGTCGCGTTCACTGGGCAGGGGAGACCTTCTCGCTCGCCTGCCTCTAGTTCCCCACGAATCCCCCCGATTCCGGCCCTGGTTCCTATCTCCACTTCCGCATTTCCCAGCTGGGCCGGAGGAGCCTGGGCCCGCGGTACCCGCCTGGCAGCGGTGGCCCGGCCGCCGGGGTCAGCCCTTTGGGAGGGAGGCGGCGCAGGAGGGGGAGGAGGAAGTCGGCCGGGAGGCGGGGGCCGGCAGTGCCGGGCGCGTCGGGTTACACTCGGTTACACTCGCCCAGCCTGACCTGAGTGACATCCCCGCGCGCCTCGCTGCGAGCGGAGGGCCGAGCTCTGATTCCGGGGGGAGACTGGCTCCGCCCTGGCTGGAGGAACTGGGTGCTCTTGCCCGCTGTCCCCTCGCGCGTGAGGATCAAGCTCAGGTGTGTGTTTCCCTCCTCAGTCCCCGCGCTCCTAGGGGGGAGTGGTCCCTTTCTTACCCCGGCGGGTTTTGTGGGGCTCCGGTGTTGCGGTAGGTGGTAGTGGCGGGAAGCTGGAGAAAGATTTAGAATTTCCCTGCACCAACTGAAGACTCATTCTTATTTGGGGCTTCGCTTTTTGCATTTTGGAGACGACTAGGGTGTAATGCATTTGTAATACACTTTACTTAGGAAAGTGACAGGACTTTTGGGCGAGGTTTTCTATCTCAGTGAAAGTATATGCAAACTTTTAGCATGTGATTATGGCTCCTCTGATAAGGATTGTTGCTCCTTTCTGAGGCTAGGGTGGGAACCATTCTGGAAGGGGACAGAAGCTTCTTTGAGAAACTCAGCTGCCGGGGTGTAACCGTCTTCAGAGGAAACGGAAGGTGTACACTGATGAACTTAAAACAGCCCCCACTCCCTACGTAGTAACTTCTACCAGCAAAAATAGATTTGCAAAGTGCTTTGGCAAGAAGGTGCATCTGGGTGAATGAAGTGCTGCTTCTCCAGATGGTCTCTAGACCGTCTTCCACCTTGTGCCGAGGAACGTTCATTTCTGGAACAATCTTCCTCAAGAGTTCCAAAGTGATTTAGGAACACAAAATCTCACCCAGTCTCAGTGACGGGGACAACCCAAATTGCACAACACAGTATAAATATCATAGGAAGCAAATGTAAAATATCTAACAGCTAATTTAGTCAACTTGTATAAATAGATGAGGGGAAAAATTGGTAAGTTACACTATTTGCTTTAAAACTTAGTATTTTGCATATATTCCAAGTTTAATAGTTGTGATGTTTCCTATTTGGAGTGTGGAGGGTAATGTCAGCTGTCCACTGGGACCAGGTACTTTGTGCTACTAACTGTCCCTTTTCTGAGTCCCACAGTTCTTGGTGGCCAACAATAAGAATTGCATGTGATTTCTCAAGTGATACCATGTGCAGTCTGCGGAAGCTTGTGATGTGAATGTTGAAACCTCCCAGTGTTTCTCACAGGAGCATTATGTCAAGTTACAATACTTCCTCGATTTTAACAATTTAACTGTTCAAAGTCATGTAACAATGCGTTAGTGAAAATAAAGACGAGATTTTGGTTTTGAGAACTGACATTGTTCAAACTCTGCACTTTGATAGTTCTCAGTCACTTTATTTTATAAACAAATTTAAAAAAATTAGACCAAATAAAAATTTTAAAATTGGTGCATTAGAGTTTTACTAAGCAGTTTTGAAGTTCTGCTTCCTTTTCCCTCCTTGTGATTTATTAAAAGATATAGTTGCTTGACTGATCCAGTAATAAAAAAAGTCACATAGATGCCAATTGTCAGTGGGTCTTATGTCCCTCCCCATTTAGTTTTTGGAATTGTTTAACCTCATTTATAGATATTTAAAAATATTTGATTGGGCTGGAGCAGTGGCTCAGTGTTTGGAGTATTTGCCTGGCATGCTCAAAGACCCATGTTCAAACCCCAGCCCCACATAAGCAACTAAGTGTTGGAGAAACAAAGGCCAGATGAAAAAATAAATAAATAAAAATTGATTCTCTCTCACTATCTTAAAAAAAAAAGAAAAAGGATTGATTATCATTGGACGTAAATTACACTGGCAAACTATGATACCTCTGAAATTACCCATTTGGTTTTTTGTCTTTCACCTCTAGAATGCAAATTCTATGAGAGTAGGGCTTGGTCTGTTTCACACACTTTCAAATCTCTGTTTATTGTGGTGACTACTTTGTAATAGCACTCAATAAATATTTCCTCAGTGACTAAACTGGGCCAAATTAGCTGAGTCTAAGAAACCAAAAGACTTTGACCTTAGGCAGCCTAATTAAATTCACTAAGCCTCAATTGTGTCATTGAGAAAATAGGGATAAAAGTATGTAATGTGTAAAATTGTAGTGATGTATTAGGAAGGCAGTAAACTTCAAAATATTAGCTGTTTTCCCTCATATTTTCTTTTTATATTCAAAAAGAAAAATTTTATCCTCAGTGCTGAAAAAAAAGAAAAAGAAAGGGCAAAAAATAGTTAGCTAGATAATTCAGTTCTTTTGCGTTGTGCATTAATTATCCAGTCTTCCTTCCCTTTAATATCATGGGGCAAGAGGAGGACTGAGGGTAGCTTAGTGGAAGCTTTGGTTATTAGACAAGGGGAGTACTTTTGAGATCATTATTCTTTTCTTTATTTTGGGAATATGTTGATCCTTTCACTTGAGTTTTCCAAAACTTGATTCCGCTTGTCAATACCTGGTCTCATGAGACTGTCCTAAGTACAGAACACTTCAGAAAGAGCACTACTTATCAAATTTATACGACACTTGTCTTCTTAAATTAAGTATTCTGTAGTCTTGTGCAGCATTATGTAGGAATAAAAGCTAGATTAAAAAGTATAGTTATCATATTATGAGAAACTTAGAATTTATAAGATAGAACATATACAGTCATGTGCTGAATCTTTGTTTTGGTCAAAAATGGACCACATACATGATGGTGAGCCCAAAAGTTTATATCACCTGGTGAGGTTGAAACCGTCTTGGTTTGTGTAGACACCTCTGTGATGTTCCCATAACGATGAGGTCACCCAGTGAGGAATTTCTCAGACTAGATACCTGAGTTCCTGTCACTGCGGATGTAAAACAATTGGGACTCACATAACATCTTGCTTAGGCATATACCAGTGGCAGAATGTTGGCTATAACTGTTGTGGTTGTGGAAGAGAGGCTCAAATAGTAGAAGTTAGCTTCATGTTGAAGAAATTATTATTTCAGTAACAGAGAAATCTTAGAGTTGCCCAAAGACTATAGCAAAGAATATTTGCTATTCTGTATTTCAGTATATTACAAAGCCAACAAAATCATATTATATTGTCAAAAAGATATTTCTATAGAAAATTATGTGAGAAATTTTCAGTAAAATTCTATGTGTGAATGAATAATATTTTTTGCTCTATCTCTGATATTTAAAGCCCAGCATGATTAATGTTAAATATTGCAACACTTTATAACTTTTAACACACTTACTTAAAAATGTGTAACATGTCCTATCTTTTATGCTGTCTGGTGTGACAATGGGCTATATTTTCGATAGGAAGTATTGGGGAAAATTACTCTGATATCAGACCCCTGCTCAAAGTAACTGCTTTCAAGATTGTTATTTGGGGAGGTCAGGAAGGACTGAGTGGAACAAACTAAGAAGACATTATTAAAGTATGGTTTAGTTGCTCATCAGAACACTTGGATAATTCCATCATGTCTTGTCACCTTGATGACAAGAGAAAAATTGCAAGTGGGGTGTTGGGGGAAGAAGAAACCATTAAAGAATGTACTTTACTTTTGCTGGTTTTAGAATTGTTGATGTGATGGGTAAAAGAAATGTAAGAAGGAGAGATGATCAGATTCAACTGCAAGTGAGAAAGATGAGGACCAAGGTGGCTGCAAGCCAGGAAATCTCTTAACAGTTTTAGAATAGACTCTTCCTGTAGTGTATGACCAGGAATTGATCTTGGAATCACTGAAGAGAAAGGAAGCAAGAGATGCTGGTGGTTTGAGTACCTGAGGTTGCTTGGATAATGATTGCGGTCAGAGTTTGTCCAGAATTCTAATTTGTCTCCTGAACGTAACCATAGTTTTGTTTGTTTTCCAGAATTTTCAATTTTTGTTGGAGGTTCTTACTGGTTCTTTGGTTGTATACATCAGATCTGTGGTCTTGTTTCCCCATTTTTTCTGGTTGAGAATTTTATGTTCGTTCTTTCAAAATCAGAGATCTGATTTGTGCAGTAAACTATAGTTTCTGTTTTTAAGTTAGGTCAAGCTTCGGTTTTATTAGTTCTTCAAAACTAGTGGGAAGAATAATTTAATAGATGTTTCCTCCTCAACTAAAAATTTATTGTGACATTAGAAGTATATCCTCGGGGGGAAATCATGGTCTGGCACCAGCATTGGCCTGTTCTGTCATTACACTGTTTTTCTTTATTGTCTGATGATGATCCACTCCTAATTGTATGACCATGTCGATCGAATTAAAAAAGAAAGAAAAAAGAAATATATCCTCCTCCTCTTTATGACACAGGAACTTTCAAGACCCTTGGTGTTTCTGGAGTAACCTGTATGTTTTTGCATAGTAATGAGATTGTAAGTGACTCTCTGTGGGCTCCTAGATAGCTTCAGGGTGGAAGCTGGTTGCTCAAGGCATCAGTGATAAGATTAAAGGATTGAAACTTCCAGCCCTACCCTCGGCTTCTGAGAAGGGGAGAGAGATTGGAGATGGAGATTTTGTTAGTTGCTAATAGCCAGTGATTTAATCAATCATGACTGCATAATGGGACCTTCACAAAAACCCTAAGTTATGTGATGTGGAACACTTGAAGGTTTGTGAACACACGGAGGTGCTGGGAGGGTGGTATGACCAGAGAGGGCATGCAAGCAGCACACCACTGCCCCTGTATTTACACTGCATACCTCGCTTGCTTCTGTCCTTTATGCTATCCTTTATAATAAGCTTGTAAAGGTAAATATTTCCCTGAGTTCTGCGAGCTGTTATCGCAAATTATTGAACCTGAAAAGGTTGTGGGAACCCTTAATTTAAATTCAAGTTGGGCAAAACTAAGGACAGCCTGGGATCTCAAGATTTGTGACTACTGTCCAAAATGGGGAGGGGACAGTTTTGTGGGACTGAGTCCTTAACCACAGGATTGTGCCCTCACTTGGGCAGTTGATGTGAGAATTGTATTAAAACACAGGATTAAGTTGGTGTCCTCAGAGAACTGGAGAATTACTTGGTGTAGAAACCCCACACAATTGGTGTCAGAAGTGTGTGAATATAGATGTAGTTTTCTTTTATACATGTATTAACACAATTTCATATTTGTATTAACACAATTTGGGAGCATCTCTTAATTATTCAGGCAAAATAATTTACTTTTCAAAAGTGAGATACTGTTAGTGTGAGTACTTTTTAAAAAGAGAGGGACAGTGAGAGAGAGAGAGAGAGAGAAAGAGAGAATCAGTTTTATTTAGTTTTTCATGTGGCTTTCGTTGCTCCAACAATTTTTTGTGTACATGGTGTTGGGGTTTGAACTTGTGTACTTGCGCATGCCAGGCAAGTGCCATATATGCTGTGCCATGGCTCCAGCCCCCAGTGAACAATGACCATTTAATTTAGATTTTCAAGCCTATGTTCTTCAAATAGCACTATGGCTTTTGTAGAATCTCATATTTGTTTAACCACATATATTTTTTCTATAAAACATTTTAATGTAGAGGGAAAATGAACCCCACAAAACCATTTTCTGAAAATAAGATTTCTAAAAGCTTCTCATTGGGATGGAGGACAATGGCTTGTTGATGATGGAGTGAAATGCTAAGAAGGTTTTATTACCTATATCTGCTGGTGACCACTAAGGCCAGGTGGAAACTTCAGATGCCTCTGAACATGTAAGGAAGAAGTTTATGTCCAAGATAAACATTGTTGGAAAAATTTGGTCAAAATTTTATGTCATCATTGTTTCAACATAAAACGATAGCTTATAACTGTATTTCAAAATGATTAAAATAATATACTTCAGAGTTCTAGCTTCTCAAAAGTTGTTTTCATTTTATTTAACCTGAATAAAGAAAGGATGTTTTGCTTCATTGTGTTAATGGCAAAGCTACTTTGATCTTGTCCCTTTCTGCTCCACCCTTCTGGGTGTGATTCTGCTGTGAGATCTAGTCCAAGTATTTGTTTTGGAATTTGAGGATTTCTCTATGCCACGAGGTTCTCTTCTTATCTTTTCTGGCATCCTTCCAAATAGGACTAATTGGATTTCGCTAAATCTACCTTATTCCTACATCTACCCTATGCTAACGCTCTTCCTTCTACTTTGCCTTTGAAGTTCTGACCCCTAACTTCTAATTTCTTGAGGTCTTTCCTCCCAGCTGGGGTCAGAACTCCCTCTTGGACTATTCTTTTGATGCCACTCACACGTCCCTTATAGACTTCTTTGTACTATAATTGTACTATAATTATTCAGAAACATGCATCATTTCCTTTTCTGTGCAAGATCCTGCAGAGCAGGGACTGTATCTTACACGGTTTTACAGACCTTGTGCCCAACCCAAGTCCCTTGGATCTGAGGAACACCTAATAAATAGCCGTTGACTGTGTGATTCCATGATAATTTACACATTCCTCAATTTTTCAAGAAATTAGTGATAGGTGTGGTTAGTTGTGATTGTATAACAGACGACAGAAACAGATATTATTTCAAGATAACCAGTTAAATTGGATGTCTAAGCTTTATTTCTTTTTTGACTTTTTCTTCCTGTACATTTGGCAGTTTTAATATTTAAGGGATATTTGGGAAGAGGAAATAGAATTCTTGTTGGTGAATCAATGTTATGAACGCAACCTCGGAAGGTAGAGGAATCCACTTGATGTCCATCTCTGTGTGGGCTCCTAGGGCTGACTTTTCTTGCCAATTTCTCCCTTCTTTACTTACGCACCTAATATAATGCTAAGAAAGGATCTAGTGAATTAATTTATAATAAGGTGATTCATAAATCATCTTATCACCCTACTAAAATAATGATCTCTAGAGACTTTGGGGAGCAGCATTTACTTCTAAGCCTTTCTGAAGTCACATGATCACATAATTGTGACTTTGGTGACTTTTGTACCATCTAGTTTCCTCTTCTGGACCAAATTAATTTGAAGTCCATTAAAAACATGAAGTATTTTTTTACTCTTATCCTGCCTCGTTTAGTCTTGGCCAGTGGGTTCTGTTCATCTCTGGATCCTGGTCTAACTTTTCCTCTCCCTTTTTGGAAATTTGAGGTTCATTTCTCTCAGCCTCTCCAGATGTAGAATACACACCCAGAGGATGTGTTCCTTATATTTGCCTGCTTATGTTCATAAGACCCATCAGAATAAGTACATTTTTGCTTTTTTCCGTTTATTGTGTTGGCTGGTATTTCCCCATCCTAACTCACCATTAAGTAGCTGGGATACTTATTTAATAATGCAGATTCATGGAGTTTTAAAATAGAAAGAGCTTAGAGTTTTAACCCAACAGTCTCCTTTTATTATTAATAATAAATAATAATGGTAAGTACTTATTGATCATTTGCCATTTTCCAGGTTCAGTATGGAGCACTTTGCATTATTTCATTATTATACATTGTTTTATATATCAATAATATCATTGAGCAAATAGTGGGCCAGAAAAGTTAAGTGACTCACTCAAAGCCACGTAGCTATATTATGTTATGATAGAAGCTTCCTGAAAACTGTATAAAGAAATAACAAAATGAAAAGATAATTATATTCCCATTTCTGTAACATATTTCCTGATTTTTGATACTTTGAATTTCAGTGTGCAACTCTGAACAATTTAGGATTTAAAACTTCCTAATGCTTGAATCAGTGGCTCAGTAGTTTTCATGGATGATGCTGAAGTTGTTGAAACAGTTGAATGCACAGCGTGGCATGCCTGCCTAAAATAGTATTCCTTTTGATTTGTTGTCTAGGAACCCCTGAGATTGGTAAAAGCCTCTTAGTCTTAATGGACTTGGAAACAACCTGCAAGTTGGTATCAGTCTTCATTTTCCACTCGTGGGTTTGTGAATGCTATTGGGAAAATGAACACAATCATGCAAATTGTGTGTACATACAAATTCATGTTCTCCAGCTCTATCCAGGAGGCAGTTCTTTTACTTGTTTTTACACAGGTGCTTTTTCAGTTTCTTGCCATAGTTTCCCCAAACTTGGAACATTTTCTTTCAGCTGTCTTCTCTACCCATGCATTTATCAGAAGATGGTTGTTAGTGGTCGGGGCAAACTAAATGGAAAGACCTGAAATTCATAGATTAAAGCTCAAACACAAGCTTCTTTTTTCCTCTTTCTTATTTTTATTTTAAGAGAGAGGGGGAGAGAGAGAGAGGGAGAGAAAGAATCAATTTTATTTAGTTTTTCATGTGGCTTTCATTACTCTGACACTTCATTGTGTATGTGGTACTGGGGTACCAACCCATGTCCTCATGTTTGCCAGGCAAGCGCCATAACCGCTGAGCCACGGCTTCAGCCCCTTATGCCATAATTTTGGTTGGTGGACGGCTTTCCTGTCTAAATGATTGAGGTACTCTAGATCCTTCTGTTTTGTGACTTAGCCATTCCTTAGGGCTCTGTTTTCACTGCATCCAGCTAGTTGAAGATGAAGGGGAAGAAGCATGTCCTCTTTCTAAATGCATAGTTTTAAAATTAATGTAGTTCTCTTTGCAGGTTCTTTCCATGAATACTGGAATTCCCAGATTCTGTTATTCTCCATTTTTCTCTCTGTAGATGGTCTCTGCACCAAGTCTCTCCATGTCCCTGATTCTGGTGGTTTCCCAAATCTACATCCCCAATCAGATTTACAGAGATCCCCAATCATACTTACAGAGATCCCTGAGCTTGGAGTCACTTGGATGTTGTCCTACAGTCTTGACAGGACTCATCATTTTTCCTCTTTTCTCTCCATACTGTTTTTCTTCTCATTGAAGAGCACAATAGTCTTTTCTCTCACTATCTACATCATTCATTAATTTGTTAAGTTTATCAATTATGTGGTTATTTCCCCACAAATTAAGACTAGTGGTTTATAAAAACAGTTTATGTTCTTATTAGAGCTTAGATTCTAACAGAGGGAAAAGAAATAATTGTGATTAAATAAAGGAGAAACATATGAGTTCATGGCAAATAAACCTTGAACTTAGTGGGTTGAATGAGATATATTTGGTTCCTGTGATTCCTATTGCAAATTTCCACAAACTTGGTGGCTTATATCAACAGAAATTTATTCCCTTGTGATGGTTCAGGGAGCCAAAATCTGAAGTCACTTTTACTGTGCCAAATCCAGGTGTTGTGCTCTCTCCTGAGGGTCTAGGACAAAATCCCTCACCTCTCCCAGCTTTTGGTTGCTTCTGATGTTCACTGGCTTATCACTGCATCACTCCATCTCCACCTTTATCCATCTCCACCTTTATGGTCAAAGTTCCTTCTTTCTGTTATTCAAATCACTCTACTTCCCTTTAAAAAGATATGAAATTATTGCTTGCAGGGCCCGCTTAGTAGTGAAATGAAATCTCTTCATCTCAAGATCCTTAATGTAAACATGTTTGTCTAAATAAGATAATGCTCAGAGGTTCTGGGGATTAGGATGTGGATATCTTTTGGCATCCATTATTCAAGAGAAGCGTTCAAGAGTAAGCAAGGACAAGATTCTGTAAGGCTTTGTAATTCAAGGTAAGATGCTTGGGTTTCATTTTTGGGTGATAGAAGCTATGGGAGGATCGAGGATCAAGTGCAGGTGAAAGAAATGATGGAGTTGCTATAAAATAGTGTCTCAAATTTTTTATTATACCACTGTAAGAGAAAAATTAAAATTAATCAGTTAAAAGCTTGAAGTGATTTTTTCCTTAACATAATATTCCTTAAATACTAAGAAATATGTTTTGGTGCTGGAGTGGTGGCTCAGTGATTATGGCGCTTGCCTGGCAAATGCAGGAGGCAAATTCAAACCTCAGCATCATATGCACAACGAAGTATCAAAGCAACAGAGGCCAAATAAAAAACTAAATAAAACTGATTCTCTCTTTCTCTCTCTTTCATTGTCCCTCTCTCTAAAAATAAATAAATGAGTAAATTTTAAAAAAAGAATTAAAAAATTTTTTTTAAAATTTTTTGCTATAATATAATAATTTACCTGCCAGGAACCAATTGTGGGTGACGTTGCTCCCATTGAGAATGCGTCTATCAAAGACTGCTCTGGCTGCTAAAAATGGACAGGATTTTGTATTGGGGGGTTGGAGATTAGAAGGAGAACTTCAGTTCAGGGTCTATTTTAGTTAACTCAGCTGAGAATAATCATTGTGTGGGCAGGTATTACGTTAAAAATTCAAAGAAGTGGATAGCTTTAGGGTATGTTTTTGAGATAGAGTTATGTGACTGAGCTTACTGGTAGATTAATAATTTGGAATAAGGAAAGAAGAATCAAAATAAAGGCTTATATTTTTTACTTGAGACTGAGTCAATTACTGAGAAAGGGAGAATTGAGAGAGAAGCAGACTTGATTAGAGAAAGTGTTCTAGTTTGGCGTTGTTAAGTTTGAGATGCATATTAGACATTTTTTTGAAGATGTCATACAAATGGATGAATTCATTTTGGAGATGGGGAGAGGGAGTTTAGCTGAGGTTACACAGTAGTTATTTTCATGTAGGTTGAATTTGATGCTGGAGGGAAGTTCCTATAGAGAATGTACAGATAGAGAAGGGGACCATTAGAGCAAAAACAGGAAAAGGAGCAGTGGTCCATGAGTGAGAAGGAAATCAGGATAGTGTGATATCTCTGAAGCCAACAGATCAGAATGTTTTTAAAAGGAGATGGCTCTGCTGTGTCACTTATGCAGACTATATTTGTTGAAATGAGGTCATTTGTGATTTGGGCAATCTGACATATAGTTTTAGTGGACAGGCTGGGACAAGACTTATTGAATTAAGTTGCAGAAGTGGTGACAGCCCTTATAACTCTTTCAAGAAGTTTTGTTGTGAAGAGAAGCAAAGAAATGGAATAGTTCTTGGGCAGGGATATTGATCAAGGGAGTGTTTGTTAGAACCAGAGGATTTTAGGGCAGAATGATTACATAGAAAAGAGAAACAGGAGAGTTTGATGGATAATTGTAGGGGTATAATTTATGAAGAACCAGAAAGGGAGGAAATCCAGGGCACAAATGGAGGGCTCAGTCATTATTAGGAACAGGGACATTAGGAACTTTTGTGTTTTTTGTTTTTTGTTTTTTTTGTTTTTTGACCAGAAATTGAACCCAGGGGCACTGAGCCACATCCCCAGCCCTTTTTATTTTTCTGTTTTTAGACAGGCTTTCACTAAGTTGCTTAGGGCCTCCAGGCTGGCTTTGAACTTGCATCTGGCACGACATATTTTTTTTTTTTAAAAGAGGGTAAGAGACAGAGAATGAATTAATTTTATGTTTTCTTCTGGTTTTTTATTTTCCTCTACTTAGTTGTGTATGTGGTGTTGGGTATTGAACCTGGGTTCTTGCACATGCCCTATAAGCACTATACCGCTGAGCCATGTCTCCAGCTCCAAGGGATATATTTTTTTTCTAAAACAGATAGGGACAGTGAGAGAGAGAAAGAGAAACAGAAAGGGAGAATTAATTTTATTCAGTTTTTCATATTACTTTCGTTGCTCCAACACTTGTTTGTGTACGTGGTGCTGGGATTTGAAATCATATCCTTGGGCATGTCAGGTAAGCACTGTAACCACTGAGCCACTGCTCCAGCCCCTGGACATTTGTTTTTAATAACAGGAAGAACTACAGAGAGACTGGGCACAGGAGTGTTAGGATATAGGATATAGTTTGGGTGGTGGGAAATTGGAGTTTTTGTCTGATTTCTTCTGCTTTCCCAGTGAAGTAGGATGTTGCTGAAATAGGTTTGGGAAGATGGATTTGAAATGTAGTAGGATTGATGGTCAATAGGGATTGCCTATTAAAGATCTGTAGCCAAGAATTTAACTTGAGATCACTTGTGGCTGTCTAGTTTTCTCCAGGTAGTTTTCTCAGCTGTTTGGTTGAATGGTTGAGTATGTGGAGATGCAGATAGTTGTCTTAACCCATTTGGGGACTTTCCAGGTAAGAGAGAAACAGGAAGAGAAGAGGAAGAGCATTAAGGGTACTTATAAGAGAGAGATTACAATGATAGATTTTTAGGGGGGGGTTTGGCTGGAATTACAGGTGCATTCCACCACATCTGGCTCAATGATAGATCTTTACTTAACTGAGTTCAAACCCAAGCACCACATACACAATGAAATGTTGGAGCAAAGAAAGCCAAATGAAAAATGATGAACGAAAGCCACATGAAAAACTAAATAAAATTGACTCTTTCTCTCTCACTGTCCCTCTCTCTTTTGAAAAAAAAAAGAGTGAAACAAATAGTAGGGAATGAATTAAAGATGTTGGTATGGAAATACCCAAGTAGAATAGATGAATTGAAAAAAGAGAAGGTGGTATTCACAGCACAGGGTACTTGAAGCTGAAATCTCAAGCAGGTAAAATCATGATGCCTAAATCAGAGGCAATGATAACGACAGTAGGTAACTGAGGAAGGGTCAAGGAATAGTTCATCAGAGGTGAGGTGGTTGAGGAATTGGAGTTCCATGTAGACACAGAAGATAGCAAGAACAAAGAGAGAGCAATTGCCTGGTGTTAATGTCATCCATGAATGAGGGAATGGGATGATGACAGCAAGAAGCAGTAATGGGTGGTAAAGTCTTATGACATGAACTTCAAAATGAGTAAGATTTTTGGAAAAGGTTAGAGGAAAAATTGGAAAGTGAACTGGAGAGGGACTTAGTCCACCTCTTGGTTGGGGGATTTTTGAGATAGAAACAGGGTTATTACTAATAGTGTTTAACAATTGACTTGAAACAGGAACTCACAGAAGCAGAGTCCTTGGAACCTTTTGTGAAGCTAGGCATTAACTCTAATTTGATCATAGGAAGGTCTGAGAAAGAGGCTAATTATGAACTGGCTCAGAGATGTTTTGATATTTTCATAATTGGTACAGCCGTCTTTATTTATACTGACTGAAATTAGACTTAAATGTGAGAATAAAAATAGCATTCTCTTGATGGGATGGTGGAGAAACAGTGTGACTAGGGTTCAGCTTTCAAAATTCAGGCTTACTCTTACTTTTCGTATGTTTCTAGGGTTTATCCTGCTAAAAGGAACATTGAGAGAAGATAACATAACTGAATTTGCTAGGCATAGATTTTGAGTTTGAGAGAGTGAAAAGGGAGAGAGAGAAGGGTGGAAAGGTAAGAAATTGGACAGATTGGGCTTCTGGTGGAAGAAGATCGTTGAAGTTAGTTCATGTTATATCTTAGAAGAGGTTGGGTGGGGTCCATGTGGCTGGCAACTCTGATATGGTGGCCAAAGGTGATCAGAAGCTTCTCAGATTATCTGTAGTCCCAGGTCATCTCCTGAAGACTGGTGGCTAATTATAGGATAAAGGTCTCCTTGGGGGACTGCTATTGGGTGGCTCCTCGCACCTAGCACCCCTTCTGTTGGTACAAGCTAAGGACTGCAGCACTGGGGGTAGATGTCTTAGTAATTCTCCCTCCAAATGGTATTTGAACTCTGTTCTCTCTCCTCCACTGTAACTGTTTTTGTCGTGGACCCTCAGGAGTTTGTGTCTGGATGTTTATGCCTAGGCTCCTGGTTTCCTTGCTTCCAAACTCACTTCCTGTTAGTTAACCTCCTAGCCCTGCTTTGGAGAATGTGGCATAAATTTAAATGTGATTCTATCCAGACCTACCTGGAATGTTGTGAGGATTAATAGAACATATAAATTGACTGTAACAATCCTCTTCTTTAGTCTGTAGCCAAAAAATAGATGTGAAAATCTCCCTTGGTTAGCTGTTGCCTCCTGAGCAAAGTCCAAATTGCTTTGAATTCTCATACGGATAATATGAGATATCCAGCAATTACCCCACCCTGCTCATTCATCCTCACCACTTCCTTGCCCAAGACTGCTCTTAGTGCCCTGAGCTTTAGTCATCACATACCATACCCTTGTTCTTGAAAATGCTGTGTTCACTCATACCTTTGCATCTTTGCTCACAAACACTTTGGAACTAGGGGACCTTCGACATTAGAATTAAATATTGCTTTCTCTGCAAATCTGTTCTGATGATGTTTCTATCTCCTTTTCTCTTCAGGCATAATTTTCTTAACACCTTGCTGAAACCTTAGTTTATCACTTTTGTTTTGGAATCTCATTTTGCAAGCTATAAGTTCTTTAAGGCAGAAACCATACCATTATTCACTTGCAGAGTTAACACAGTAGGTGCTTAATAAAGTTGGTCAAATGGGTGCAAATACAGTACATATTTGAGTTTACATATTACCTGTTTTGCATTCTAAAATGCATTTTATGTGTCCTTTTTTAACTTCAACTTGTGCTTTTTCTTTTGTGACTTTTATTGCTTGAGTGATTTTGCTCACTGATGTCACTGCTCTATGATGAGTTGTAATCATGAACTCTTTCAGGGATTTACTACAAGAAATACAAACATCAAATAAATGTGGTTTTCTAGTATGTTAAAATATAACTGATTGGAGCTGGAGCAATGGCTCAGCGGTTCAGGGGCTTGCCTGGCATGCACAAGGATGCTGGTTCAAACCCCAGCACCATGTACACAATGAAGTGTCAAATCAACGAAGGCCACATGAGAAATTAATAAAATTGTATTCTGTCTTTCTATCTCTCTCTCACTATCCCTCTCTCTTTAAAAAAAAATAACTGATAGTTTTTTTTTTCAGTGCCCACTTACAATTGAAAGCTTTGTGTGTAGACCCCTCTGGTATTTTGGTTGGAAGTCCAGCTCTTGTTAGGTATCTTCAAATATCAATTTTCTTGATCCTGCATGAGCTAATAATTAATTTCATGTCACAAAGGACAAGAGAACATAAATCAGATATAAACAATATAAATTCAGTAAGAGCAAACTAGAAATGAGGGATAGGAATGACTCACTTGCTGCAGTGGTTGGAGAGTGGTGAGAAGGGGAGGGCAAGGGTGGACATTAGGCTGGCTGAGGAGTCTGTGAGAAATGAAGGACATTGTGTGACACGGGTAATGGTGGCTTGGAGGACACAGTAGATGACTGGCCTGTGGTTGGCATGCTGTGAATAAATGACCAAGAAAGACCCATTTTTGTATTTTAAGATGGAGTCATTAACTTCTGTTCCCAGATATGTGCTGTAAGGTTCCCCAAAGCCATGGTGTATGTTATATCTGAGATCAGGGTATCACTCTCAAAGGGACACATTTTTTTGTTTTGTTTTGCATCTGATAAAGGATTTCTATTTAGAATATGTAAAGAGTTCTTTTACAACTAAATGACAACCCAATTAAAAATGGGCAAAGGACTTGCAACAACATGGATGATATAGGGACATTGTGCTAAGTGAAATAAGCCAGACACAGAAAGACAAATCTTGCACAACCTCACTTATGTGTGATCTAAATAAGTACAATGCATAGAAAAAGAGAGTAAAACATTGTTTGCCAGGTGCTGGACATGGGTTGTGTATGTGAATGTTGGTCAAAAGGTACAAACTTGTAGAGAGTTAAGTTTTGGGGGCTTGAGTGGTGCCCAGAATGCAAAGGGACACATTCTTGAAAAATCACTTGATTCTTTTTTTTTTTTATTAAAGATGACTTTTTTTGTGGTATTTTGATTTTATATTAATATTTTCTTCTAAGGGGAATGTGTACAGAGTTTGTGATAGAATCAGCACCACCCCAGCTTCTCTGAACTAAAAATAAATACTGAGAAAGTGCATTCTGAATACAGGATAAAAAAACCACTCTTGTGGGACACAGTTGTTCCAAAGACTTGGGTTAACTCAGGCCACAAACCTTTGGTCAAGCTTCTTGTGGGGAATTTAAAAAAATCCACCTACTAACTGGTGTACGAGCAGTAGAGATATAAGCAGCGTACTCCATGTGATAGGAGCCTGACCTGAAGTGCCGTTGGCTGCCTCCCTCTGACCTCTGTATTAGGTAACCGGTGGCCCAGATCTGCATTAGATGCTGGCCTTTATTGGAATTATTCTAATAGAACACTACAGAAATAAGAATATCTGTTCTGTTTAAGAGAACGTTTGTTTGGAGAGAGGTGCTAGAAAAAATGCTGAAGAGGCCTGCGTTGTGCTTTTCAGGGAAGTTATGGGATTTATTAACCCAACCTGTGAGTGTTAAGTGCACTTGTGGTTCAGCATGTGCTGGCGGGGCCAGAGCAGGGTTGCTGACTTGTGAAGGTGGGCTGCTTTGTTCCTTGTTCTAACTACTGTCTTCCACGTTGACCAATTCTGCATTGCAAATGTAGACAGTTTGCAAGGTTCAGAGCTCATTGTAGGTGCTCAGTAATCTTAGCAGTGGGAGTCCATGATGGTAGATGCATTTACACTATTTTTACATTGTCTCAGATTCTGTCCTTTTGACATTGAAGAGACTGTATGGAAGAGGAAACTAGAGCTCTAATGATATAAGTGGCTAAGTTGCAGGAAGGCAGTTGGTATCTGATGCCCAGTAAACGTTCTCTTGCAGTGACTTTTCTCATGAACATGACAGTGGTGTCATTTGAATATGTTAGGACAGCACCTGTGACTGGCAGGATGCTGGGTGTGCCTAGAGGAGTGGCAGTGTCCTGTGGGAGGGGAGAGGGAAGGTTGGCCCCCTTTGGAGTATGCTGTCCTTTCTTTGTATCTATGGACTTCTTTTAGGGCCAGGCTCAGTGCAGGGCCCCAAGAGTGTGTTGCTGACTGAAGCGATTCTACACTTACGCAGTTGAAAACTGGAGAACAACCCAGTCCAGGAAGTTTGATCAACTTCCCAGTGATTTGATTTGTTGTGTTAAACGTTAAATCCCCGAGAGGATATAATTTACAATACTTAACAATGTGGAGCTAGTTGACATGCAGCTTAACTCAGGTTTAAATTGTTATTGTGTCAGATGACCAAGGGAGATTGAGATTCATTCTAGTTAGGGTAAAGATGCTGCATTCTTCAGAATAAGGCAGATAATTCTGTAATATTTTCCAGCTCTTGCTCTAGGATTCCTAATAAATTGCAAAGGCAGCCTGTCTTTTTCCTTTCTTTATGTGGGTCTTTTATTCATTAAAGACAAGAGAAGTTGCATAACAGAAAAATCGCTCAAATAATGGTCAGAAGATATGGGATTTAGTCAAATGTCAGCTATCCATCTGTATGCTGCTCTTTAGAGTTCTTCATTTTTTTTTACTTCTCTCACATATGCATATACACAGCTTTTCCTTATAATAATAATACATGTTCATTTTAGAAATCTAGAAGAAGATACATACAAGGAGGAAAATAAAAGTGACTTACAACCCTACTTTTCAAAGATGAGATTTTAAACACTTTTAGGGGATATACTCCTAGTTTTCACATGTGTGTTTGTGTGTATATGCATGTGTACTATAAACAAATTAAAATTTTTGTATACGCGCGCGCACACACACACACACACACACACACATATATATGCACAAATAGGTACTGTTTTATCTACTTTTGTTCTCTTCATAATTAATTTTCTATTTGCCCATTATCCCATCTCCACCCAGAAAGAATTAATTCCTAAGCAACAAAGTAATTTTAGAATGTATTATTTAATAATCTCCACACATGTCCAGAACTTTCTTTACTTCATTATAATATTTAGCAGCATAAAAATGTTGCTTTTTTCAGTCAGAGTGGAGTAGGCTACACTGAGGGCAGTTTTTTAGACATGGTGAGTGAACAACACTCACTGTCCAGTTTGGGTGCAAAAATGGCAGGAGGCCTCAGAAAGCGGAGGCCAGGGCTGTGGAGTCCAGCAGTGCCCCAAAGACGGGAACGTATAAATGAAGCAGGAGTCTAGAGGAGTCAAGTGGCTTTGTTGAGACTGAGCCTGTGAGAAGGTGGGGTGACACCTCTGGTGGTCATCTCTGCATAGCACTCAGCTGCCTCAACACAGTCGGAAAAGCAAATTATTTTGCTAGCAGCTGGCAAGTAATGGCCTAGGGAGTCGGCAGAGGTGCACTGGGTGAGGTCAGGCCTGAAGGTCACCTCATGGATATTGGAACCTGGAGTTTTGACAGGAGTCCTATTAGAAATGCCATTTTGCAAGTCAGTTGCCTCCTAACTGCCTCATGGTAAGCACAGGGGCTCAAGCTGTGAGCTAAATATTTTGGATTAACTTTGAGTTTCCTTACCATTATCTCACAATTTCGCATTGAGGAGAGGCTGTTGAGTATAAATTGCTAATGTGCTCTGCTGATTTCCATCGGCTGTGTGATTTGACTGACAACAGTGTGAACCTAGCCCACTGGGGTCTGGTGAATTGCATCCGCTCAGCCAGAGTGTTTCTTGAGCTGGAATTGAAATGCACAGCCCTTTAGTTTCCAGGGTGATGCCAACACTCAGGCAATTGACTTTTGCTCTTCAGTCTCCAACAGGGGGAAAATTATGAACTAAAAGGGGGATAGGCCAGGCATCCTTCTTAAGATTCAAACCCATAAATATAAATACTAATCAGATGGAGTCCCTCTTTCCCACGAACTCTATGCTCAGCTAGGTCAATAAGTTTTACACAGATCCTTAACTTCCTAGCCTGGGGCTGGTGGCGAATGACCTGGTGCCCTCTCCTGTTGAGATGTGACTCAGGGTTCTTTTCCAAAATGGGTTCAAACTCAATTCAAGTGATACTGAGTAGGATACCTATATATGTGTGGGAGTCACCTGCAAACAGTCCCCTGTCCAAGGGGGAATCTAAATCACTTTGCCTGTTGGCTATTGACTCTCTCAGTTGACACTGTTGGTTGTCACTGGCTTGTCAATGTGCATGAAATAGAGCAATCTATCAAGTTTGTGAGTTCAATAGATATTTATATTCAAGATTGTCCCTAAAGAATTTGTTTTTCTGTTGTAGATCCTGTTTTTGATTGTGGCTTGCCTGCAGTTTTAGCTATTTTCTTGTGTAACTTTTTCTCTTAGTCTCTCTCCCCATTAAGTCCTTTTCTCATACTTTCTTTTAATCATGAACATGGCTAATGCCGTCTTTAATGGAAAAAAAAAACCCACAAAAAGCAAACAAACAAAAGAGTAAAAAGCTACACCTTTTACTCATTGTTCTAAAAGCTATCCTCCACAGTGCAGCTAGAATGTTTCCTTCTTGCTTTCCTTCCCTCTCTCTCCCTGACCCATCCACTCTTCCTTTCTTCTTTTCTCCCTCTCTCTGATTCCCTCCACTCTCCCCATCTCTTCCCAACCCTTCCCTTTCCTTTCTCCTCCCTGCCTGCCTTCATCCCTCTTTCTCTTTCTCACTCATAAATTCCTTTGTATCATAGTTTGAAACTTTCCATTGGCTTCTTATCTCTAACCTGTCAGAATAAAAACCTTGCTGGGAGGAGGTCATATATGACTTGGCGCCTGTCTGGCTTTCCGGCTTTCTGACTTCAGCAGGAACACACTGCCCACATCATCTACTCTGCTCTAATCAGGTTGCCTTTCAGTTTCCCAGGAGGCCCAGCATGTGCATGCCACGTGTCTTTGCATGCCTGTGGCCCCTCAGCAGACTCCTCTGTCAGAAGCCTGCGTGCTGGTCTGTCCTCCTCAATTACATTTTGCCATGAACATTTTATACGAAGTAGCTCCCTTGCATTCCTAGATACTCTGTAACCTTTTTTTATTTTTTCATTGCACTTGTCATTTTGAAGATACTCACTTTTTAAATTTATTGTTCACATGTTTAGTTTTTGTCTTTCCCAATCCATGAGAGCAGACGACTCTTCTGTGCCCAGAGGTGTGTGGTGCGGTCTTACAGTTATCCATTCTTCCTGGGTAAATGCACTCTTCCAGAACCAGTATTCCTCCTTCTAACTTCTTTCCTTGGGAAGGTCCTTCAGTGATGCTTTTCTCAGGATTTGATGTAGCTCTTGTTTTTGTTATTTTCTAAGACGGTACAATTTTTATCATTTTGTCGCTAATGATGATTGTTTTCTATAAGGCCATTTCTAACAGGAATTTTTGAAGTTTTTTAAGGAGTCAAATATAGATTTTCTTTTCTTTTCTTTCTTCTCTTCTTCTTCTTCTTTTTTTTTTTTTGGTCTATTTACCTATACACTTTTCTTTGAATCCAAGAGAGCATGGAAAAATATGTTCTAATTATTTCTAGATCAAAAGCAGAGAGCTTTGCCACATCCCTCCACCCCCCCCTGAGATAATGTGGGGTCTGTATAGATGAGGCAGAATTTGAAATATGAATTTGCTTTCCAATGCCTGGATTATGTGTTTATATCTGCTTTGAAAGCCTTAATCTTTGTAAGAGTCATGGTAGTTTCTTTCATTCCTAGTGTGTACAGAGAAATCCATAAGTTATCTGGTAAATCCCTCTAAATTCCAACACGAGCAGGAAGGGGATAAAGGCCCCTGAATAGTTAGAGCCAGAATGTTAAATACCCAAATGCATAAGTAGCTCCTTTTCCATTATTTGTAGGTATTTATTTATATTTGAAATGCAGTTTAGATACCTTGATCCTCATTTTTTAACCACAGTGAAAATAAGTTACAAATGAGTAGAAGAATTCAAAGATCAATATGAAAAATTATCAGCCTGATAGTTTTGAAGAAACAGAAAAATTTCATAAAGCAAATAGAAGAAGAATTCAGAGGAGCAGTCTGTGAGTTGGGGCTGTATAATGAAGGGTTAATAGTATTGTCTTTTAAGCTGTCCCTAAGGGCATCTACCCTACCACAGCATGTAGTATAGATGACTCCAAGTCATCAATAATTTAATTCATGGTTAATATTCTGTATTTAAAGAGACAAAATGGGGAAGTGGGATATGCATTTTTGAAATATTTTAATCCAAAATACTTTAGGGTTTTTTTTTAAATTTCAAAATTGAACTCAGCTCAAATATAAACTCTTGGAAGGCAGGAATTCTGTGTTCTCAGTTTCTGGCACATGATGGATGGTCAATAATAATTCATGGTTAATATTCTGTATTTAAAGAGACAAAATGGGGAAGTGGGATATGCATTTTTGAAATATTTTAATCCAAAATACTTTAGGGTTTTTTTTAAATTTCAAAATTGAACTCAGCTCAAATATAAACTCTTGGAAGGCAGGAATTCTGTGTTCTCAGTTTCTGGCACATGATGGATGGTCAATAATAAATAATCATTGAATGAAATAATGAATGTAAGCCTTAATTACTCAATAGTAGTAAATAAACAGGACAATAAGAGAATGCCGCCAGTGTTAGTCAGCTTTCTGGCACTGTGATAAAATACCTGAGAAAATCAGCTTAAAGGAGGAAAGATTTATTTTGGCTCATGGTCACTTGACCCTGTCTCTTTTGGGTCTGTAATGAGGTGGTATGTCAAGGTTGAAGTGCACAGCAGAGGAAAACTGTTCTTATGGCTGCCAGGAAGTTGAAAGAGAGAGGTGGGGGCAGGAAGGGGCTGGGGACCTAATGTCCCCTTCAAGGGCACAAGACCAAGAATCAACTTTCCTTCCACGAGGCCCTACCTCCTAAAGGTTCCACCACCTCTCAGGAGTACCATGGGCTGTTGAAGGCTTTAGCACATGGACCTTTGAGAAACACAAAGATCCAAACCATAACACTGCCTTTCATGCATGAGGATTCCCCCCTGCTGCACAAAATAAATGAAGAAAAATCATAAAATAGTGATATGTTAAGATGTTGATGTAAATTAGCTTTAGACTTTTTCAGAGATATCTCATGTACAGTTGAAATGAGAACCAGCAATTTTGAATAATTTACTTGAAGTCACAAAGTGAGTTATTGAAAGAGAAAGAATTACAAGGGAAGTCTCTCTAATGGGTCCTGATGATTTTATCTTTTAATCTGGTATTTTAGGGCCTGAAAGAATATAGCCTTTCATTCTTTCTTTCCGTTCTTTCTCTTTCTTTCTTTCTTTGTTGTTTTTAATGATAGCTTTAGTGACACTATTGAATTGAGCCTTCATCCTCTGTATTTATGGTATGTAAATTTTAGACCATCACCTACTGCCCGTCACTGTGGTACACAGTATCTTGTGCAAGTGAATGGATTTGCTTATAAACTACTACTTGAATGCTTTCCACTTAGGGTATAAGCCAGTCCCTCTACAGAAGAAAAAAAAATTGAGGAGAGGATTGGAGAGGATCTCTGATTAAAGTGGGAAGAATAAGATCATGTGACCAAGATGTGTCAGCCAAGATGATTGAGATGGAAATATAGTTGTTCCCATTATTTCTGCAGAGGTGAAGGAAACAGAATATTTCCTCACCTATCACTAGTGGGTGGTGGTGAGGGGGATGGAGTATTTAGAGAGTGTTATGCTGTTTGAATGTTTGAATGTGATTAATGTTTGCCATGTGAATTACTTCAATCTCTATCTCCTATTTTCTGATACTTACTTCCTTAAGAGTCAGACATTTTTTGTATTGAGAAATTTATTTGTTGAAAAATCATACAAATTTTAACAAAAGAATATATAATGTATATAGCTTCTGAAAATTGGATTTACCCCCAAGAGTGCCCTCCCCATTACCCACCCTTATCCCTCCCTTCCCCTTCCCACAACATCTCTAAAACAAGTACTAGGTTGTGTAACATTACATGATATCTGGATTTAACACCTGATAATAGACCACCTCTCTTAATGGCCAGGGTCTAGTTCCAGCCTCCACAGATGAGTGAAGGCATTCGACCCTTGGTTTTCTGGGTTATGCTGATTTCACTCAGCATAATTCCTTCCATAGCCATCCATTTACCTTCAAAGGCTGCAATATCATTGTCTCTAATTGCCGTGTAAAATTCCATGGTATATATGTACCACAGCTTTTGGATCCATTCATCCAGTGAGGGACATCTGGGTTGTTTCCATGATTTAGCTATTGTAAATTGAACTGCTATGAACATAGATATTGACGTGTCACTATAATGTGCTGATTCTAAATCCCCTGGAAAGATACCCAGGAGAGGAATAGCAGGATCATAAGGTGGTCTCATCCCTAATTTTTTGAGGATTCTCCACACTGCTTTCCAAAGGGGCTATACCAGTCTGCAGCTCCTCCAACAGTGTGTTAGTGTGCCAGAGTCAGACATTTTTAGGGAGTGCAATCACTTAGCAAAATAATATAAAAGCTAATTATTTTGGGTCTAGTACACCTCATATTTTCTTTGTATATGTATGTTGTGTGTGCAGTTTATGCATCCACACTTAAAATGGATTATTACTTATGTAGAAGAGTAAATTTAAATGTAAATTTCAGTAGACCACAGGGGAAAAAGTTTTCAGGATATAAAATGTGGTTAGCTTTGTTTCCTGGGGATATTCTCAATCGCAAGGAAGCAGAGTTGCTAGTCTCCACTCCTCAAAATACTTCTTGGCTCTGTTATATTTCTCGGTCATGACTTGTACATTAAATATTTGTGCAGTGTTGTTTGTAATAGAGCTGTATGCAAATTTAGAAGTTCTTTTTATAATGCAAATAAACTGAAATTATCGTATTATAACTAATTATCATAAAATCTGTTTTTTCTTGAACTCAGGATTTTATTAACTATCTTCAATAAATAGTCCCCAAAACTTTTGAAAGAATTAGTATTTTTTTGTATTCATTAGTGATAAAAATAATGAATAAAAATTTAAAAAAATCAATTGACATTGGCATTTTGAGGTTAAAAGAAAAGGCAACATTTCAGTTTTGTTTATACTTGTTACATATGAAGCCTAATTCTCAAACCTTCTACACTTGAGTTACTTCAAAAGATTTCGAAGATATCGAAGATTTCAAAAGATATCAAAGCTCCTTGAAATATTTCATCTTCAAAGAAAAATGCTTATATTCAGGAACTGATCTTTCCTAATTCAGTGCTATGTTTCACAAAAGTATAAGATATTTGAAAACAATAAAATATTAACATCTAGGTAAGACCTGATTGAGATCTAGGTAACTAGAATTTCATTATCTGAGGAAGCCCTTTCTCTGAACAAATTCTGTATCATCAAAGCCTTTCAAAATCACATTTGTTTTTGTGGTAGAGGAGACACATTTCTTCTTTGGTGCCAGGGATTGGACCTAGGATCACTTTAGGACTAAACTGAAACCCCTTTTTGCTTTTTATTTTGAGACAGGGTCTCTCACTAAGTTGCTCAGGTTGGCCTTGAACTTGCCGATGCTGGCCTCAAACTTACACTCTTCCTGTCTCAGCCTCCTGGGATTATAGGCATGTGCCACCATGCTGAGTCTACTGTTTAGTGTGCATTATATATGTATTTTTTTTTTTAACAGAGAGAGGGACAGTGAGAGAGGGAAAGAGAGATTTCGGTTTTATTTGGTTTTTCATGTGGCTTTCATTGCTCCAACACTTTGTTGTGTATGTGGTGCTGGGGTTCGATCCCGTGTCCTTGCACATGCCAGGCAAGTGCTGTAACCACTGAGCCAGCGCTCCAGCCCATATGCAGTATATTCTATAACAAAGCAAATGACTTTTTCTCAGTTACAGAAGTAGATTCTACAATTGATTGCATGTAAAATGTGAGAAAGGGTTTGAGCTGCCACAGCAATGTTTTGCTAACTCTGCCATAGGGCTAATAAAAGGGTAGAAAGACTGAAAGGAGCAGCACAGGACTAGTGTGATCAGTTGGACCAATGAATTTCTTTTGTATTTCTTTTGTGTGATTCATTGATGACGTTCCTTTTTCCTCCAGGAAGAATCAAGGTGTTTTCTGCAGCTAGTGTACTTTTTTAGTGCTGGGGGGGGGGCATTTCCTATTAGTTGATATGTAAGTACAAATTTATTTCATTTCATACTAGGCATACTGTCCACTCAGTTCCTGAACCTGTCTTGCGTTTTCATAAGGGGTGGGCATTTTCACAAAGGAATGTTCCAGATTTTTACTTTTGCAGGTCATTTTATTTTAGGCTTCTCAGAGTTACCCTAAATTATATGTATGATAAATAAAGAAGATAAAATATATTTTAATGAAGATTAAAAATATCATTCTTTAGAGAGGGCAGAGGGCCATTGAGTTTGTAAGGGTTTGTGGTCTAGTGCAGCTCTGGCAAGTCCCTTGGGGTGGCCATGGTGCAATCCAAAGCTACTAAAATAAATTAGGCCATGATATCCCTAGCTTCTGTGCCTGAGGTCCTTCAGGCAGTAGTTTGCCTGTGATTCTACATTGTCTTTGTGACTTGAAATGGAGAGGACAAAATAAAGAAAAGGAGGAACCCCCCCCAAAATAGCATTCTATAGTTTGAAGCAAAAATCCATGAATTTATTAGGATGATAGAAGACATATTAGTTTTGATTTTAAAATTAATTTGAAATGGAAAATAAATTTACTCACATGACCTGATTATAATTATGATTTTTTATAACAATTCTATGGGAAAGAAATATGACAGAAACCATTCCATTATGAATTAAGCTATGATCATTTGCACTTAATGAACATAAATTTATTATTAGCTGAGATGGGCTTCACTGATTTCTTGCAATCCTATGGGAAACTTCATGAAAATAAGAAAAAAGTGTCAAATTTGTGACTCCATAGTTCCAGTGTGTTATTTTAGAACTGGCAGAAAATGCAAGTAAATAATATGGCCATTGTCCTGGAAACAGCACATATGTACAACATATGTAAAAAATTGGATCTTAAATAATAAATGACAACTAGGAAGTGAATGTGTACCCATGTGTGTTCCTCTAAGGTCCCCCTCCATTTTGATACATTTTCATCTTGGTGGAGTTCAAGATAAATGCTTGACTAGTAATTATCACATTGTACATTAAGTTAAAAAACCAAAAATTGTACACTAAACAGCTATAATAACGTTTGAGACAAAATTTTAGAAAGAGACTTTCAATTAGTTCACTTTAAATGGCTATTGACCTTATTTTCTTCTTTTATTCTTGTTCCTTTTACTTACACTATTTAAACTCTGATTCTAGCGCTGGAACCAGCTCAGCTTCTTTTGGCCAACCTTCCTGTGAAGCTCCAAGACTACTGCTTTCATTTGAGGCTGAAGAGTGGTCCTGGGCTGACTGACCTCTTTCTCGGTCATCCACAGCTGTGGGTTTGCTCCTAAACTGATATAACTCACCTAAATTTAGGCACCCCAGAGAGACCAGTAGGATACTTTTTCCAAAGTACTTTCTTCTTTGAAATTGTGTGAATCAATATAGTGCGTTTTCTTTCACTTTCTATTTGTTTTGTGATTTTGGTCCTTTTTCTTTTTTTCTTCATTAAAATAATCTTTCGTTAACTTTACCTTCCCCCACTCCCTGCACCCTTACCCCATCATTTGGGTTGTACCCTTCTGGCACAGGATTCCCTGGGGAAATGGGTTGGAACTATGGAAATAAGCCGGTTCCTGAAGCAGCCTGGCTTTCTGGTTGTGTGTAGATGTTGGGGACAAAGCCAGGGTTTGACGCTGTACTAGCCCTGCATGAGCACGTTGCTTAGCTTCCTGATCAGCCACACAACATCATTTTGAACATCCAGAATCTGAAGACTCATTATGTTTTGAACTTTTCTTCTGACTTTTCCTTGGTTCTTTCATTTATCTGTCAGGGGAATGCTTTTCTCATGACGTCTGAAAAGCATTTTTGTTTGTTATTTGATATCCTGTTCAGTGTATGTGTTCTTTACAACTGAGAGTGATTGAAGGATAGATGTCTGCTCTTTTTTTCAAGGATTTGATGCATTCATTTCTTTCCATTGGAGTCATCTCTTGTGTATAACATTTGCCTCCATTTTCACTCAGTCTTGGCCTAAATTCTTTCAAAAGATGTTTAAAATAATTTAAAAAACCCAACAAAAATAGATGACTCATTTTCAGTTTATCATCTAGGACTCCTCTATTTTCTGAGAACAGGCTGATATGCCTCTAATATTGACTATTTTGTTCATTTATATCTGACAGCTTTCAAAAGCATACTGGAGGGCTCTCTGTGTTTCTGTAGAAACTGCTGTGTAAGAATTGCCTGTTGCTTGGCTGGTGGGAAGCTCTGCAAGCAGAGCTGATCATTGTCCCTGCTATAGAGTGAACCTTGGGGGAAGAGAAGGACTTCTTCTACGTTAGTTCATGGTACGTTTTGATTGTTACTGGCCTGTGTGAGCACTTTTATCAGCGTGTGTTTACTCAGTCTGAGCCAGGAGGTACTTCTGAATAGGGAATTGTACAAAACATCTGATACCACGTTAATTGGAATACTAGAGTTCTCATTGTTAAAACATATTTAGTTCAAAGTACCAAGGAATCTTGACTTCCCCATTTAAAATTGGGCTTCTGGATAGGCATATGTTTTTGAGTTTACTTTGTCATCTTCCATTTTGCTATGGACTTGTTGTCAGGGTCCATGATTATAGACTTACTGAGTAGACTTTCTCTGATTAGGTCTTGCACATTTACTTTGTAAGATTTCATTCACTTTCCTCTTATAAGTCACAGAATTTGTATGTGGGTGGACCATGAGGCTTGGCCCCCCGAGTTGGTCCTCTCATGAGTGTGACAGTGTGCATGACTCACAGTAGATGAGGGGGTGGTTTTCCATGCCCATTTGCAAGGTGAGGGTGTCTGCAGCACTGACATGTAAGGAACTTAGATACTTAGGATCTGCTTATATGCTTAGTTTGTAAAGGGCATAGTGATGGATCACATGCTACCTCTAGGTTACAGCCTGGGGATTTTATTTGTGTTTGAAATGCCCCAATATGTATGGTTTTTCAGTGTAGGGACTCAGAAAAGCATGGGGCATCTTTATGTCTCGTTAGTAACCCATGTCCCAAGGACTGCAAGAGTGGGATTCAATCTCTTCTTTGAAAACCATCTTTTGAGTTCCACTTTTCCTGCCATTGATCACACTAATAAAGAATGGGGGCAGATCTGCTTACGCATGCTGGCAAAAGAATCAAAGTCATGATAAGTGCTCATTTTTTAAATTTTAGTTAAGGGAGAGCAAAGCATAGAGATCAGAAAGGTGATCATGGAGACTAGAAAGAGACCAGAAGAGACCACAAGAGACCAGAAGAACAGGAGAGTCTTGTTAACTGAAGGGACCAAGAACTCTTCCACAGATGAATGATAAACCCATTTACATAGACTCTTACTTATGCCCAATTTCTCTCTTGAAGAGTAAGGCTGCTGGGAGAGAGAAGATAGGACGGACAGGAGGAGGGGAGTTGGAACTTGAGTAGTCCCTTCGGAGAACTCAGGAGCCAGTATGTGTGCTCTTACTCTGGAGTGACTTTTCTTGTGGGTTGTTGAGAACTTCTGTATTTTTCAACTGGTGATTATTGCTTGCTTTAAAAAGCCTACAGTGTGTAGTTAAGTCGTTCAGCTATGTGCTTTAGCTCAGAGAACAGCCTTACCTCTGAATGAAAGGAGGCAGGGGTGGAGGGCACTCAGCAACTATGAGTACGAAATAAATCTGAGCAGTTGTTCTCATTTTTGAACTCACTCTGTCCACAATGAGTCTTAAAGGGATGCCTAGGAATTCAGGTGAGCCAGAGAATTTGCAGGTGTCAGTCAGAAACATGGGCCAGCAGACCTCGAGAAGTGGCAAATCTAGTTTTTGTTTGCTAATACAAAGCTGTTTTATTGTGTAGCAGTTATATATGTAAGTTCTAGGCAGAAGTTTCTTGAGTCCCACCTTTAGCTCTGACTATTTTTGTGAGTGTTAAACCCACAAAGCCAACTGTTTTTGTGTTTTCTTCAAGTAGGTGTTCAATCAAGATCTCAAATTTCCTTAATTCCAAGCTGACTCCTTTTCTCTCTTAAACTTGCCTCTGCTTCTGGATGTGGGCTAGTTTCCAGCTACCCAGGCTGAGACCCCTCATCATGTTCAGTCTCTTCCCACTCCTCCTGTAGTCACTTGTCAGGTCCTGTCATGGTCTCAGGTTGGGTACCATCATTAAGGATTTCTGCAAAGCCTTGGTCTATGCATTTGTACTTTCGAATATTGCTTTTAACCAGGCCTTTGTCCTTCCCCATGGGGACTGTTTCATTGTCCCCTAGTTATGGTGTTTCTCATGAGCTTCAACACAAAGATATACTTGAACACTCTCTATAAATACAAGTAAATGGAATAAAACATCTTACTTCCTTGCTGTACAGCCTCAACTTGCCAGCAAAATATCAAAATGTCTTACTTTGCATATGCAGAACTGTCCTCTCCCTTGCCTCAGCTGCTTCTTAAAACCTCATTTCCAGAGGGACATCTTCTGCAACCAGATTAGATCATTTCTGTGTGCCCCTGCACTGTTGCCATGGCGGCTCTCCCTCCCCTCAAGTATTCGTTCTCAAGTAGCCTTTCTCTACTCCCTTTCCTCCAGACCTTCTGCTTTCTTCAATCTCCTTCTCAGATATCCTGACTTCTT
Organism: Aplodontia rufa; assembly: GCA_004027875.1. Lineage (NCBI taxonomy): Eukaryota > Metazoa > Chordata > Mammalia > Rodentia > Aplodontiidae > Aplodontia > Aplodontia rufa. Next base: position 18,375 of record PVKS010008988.1, on the reverse strand, counting down.
TCAAGCTTTCTTTAGTCCGTTTAGTCAGAATAATCCCTTGCTCCACTACAATGATATAGCATCTTGCTTTCTTTTCTATCAGTATTTTCTATCAGTACTTTCATTGTAGCACAAGTAGTTACATGACATGGTTACAAGGCAGACTTTGATGTTTCATTGTACAAATAGATTATAAACTCTTTGAGGTGGTTGATAAACTTAGTTGATGTATTTAGAGGAGGAGCATTTTTGTTTAGGTTTGACCAACTGAGCTGGTGTTTTTCTTGCAACAATTAGAGGGCTGGTCTGTGCCAATGTGGGAGTCAGACCTGAGACGTTGTATATACGATTTAATCAGTAGGCTACAAAATACGGACTTTGAGCTATGATAACTAAGTTAACTTTATGTTTGTTCATTCTCTCTTTTTGGTTTTCTTGCACTTTAAATTGCAAAAGGTGAAGATGTGTCAATATTTTTTGCCCTGCTCTTTGCTAACTTCCTAGTTGCAGCTTTTACTTAGGGCGCAATAATCTCTGTAATCATTTTGAAAATTTTTCTCCTCACAAGGGAATGTAAATGGGTACATGCCACAGTGTATAATTTATATTTATCTCATTTTAAATTGCTTTCAATATTAAAACAATGTTCTTATCTGGCAGAAGGTTGCTAATGAATACCTTGCTAGAGGTTCCTTCCTTGCCTTAGATGGAAACCTGAGTGCTGAAGTCCTGTCCACCTTGTGTGATTATTTGAGAATAGAGTCTTCTTTTGGGAGTGAGAGCAATTTATGATGTAGTGCTTTGGGGGAAGTTATGACCGAAGGTAGGACAGAAAGAACCACCCAGTGGTTGAGACCTGAACTCAGTCATGGTTTTAAGTATTAGGGAGTGACTTCAGGCAAACCCCCTACTTCCTCTCAACCATAGCTGCCTCTTTTATGAAGTAAAATTTGTGTGTGTGTGTGTGTGTGTGTGTGTGTGTGTGTTTTGCAGTGCCTCTAATCCAACCCAGAATCTTGTATGTGCCAGGAATGCACTTTACTACTAGGCTATAGCCCAGCCCTATGAAATTAGTTGTAGCAAAGGGGAAATGAGTTGATATGTGCCCAAAATTTGAAAACATGATAGCTATTGTCTAGCATATACTCAATAAGTGGCAGCCATTGTCATTGTAAAATTCATAGCAGTACCAAAAGTTATGATTGCCTTAGGAGAGCCAAATCAAACAGATTGATTCTGTGCTCTTATTTTTGAATTACTTGTCGAGTGTGGTTTATTCATTACAATTAGCTACGTGATCTTATGGAAAGGTTTGATCACAGTAGAAATAATGATCCCTTGAGCACAAGTCATTTTATGAAATTATCTGAAAAGGAAATTCTTTATTGATTATAGTCACTATTATTGCTAACTCAGGCAATATATGAATATAGTTTTTCACTAATGTTAGTGGCTCATTGGAAAAAATATATTGAAATATACCCTTTTGCAAGTTTTGGTCTCAGGCAATCAAATTGAAGCTATACAAGAAGCTGGATATAGAGGTCACATTTATGAGAAAATTTAGCTCCAAATTTATCTGGCAGAACGAGCAACTCTGATGCTGAGACATTTTCATTGACTGTGTTACATGTAACATCCCTCAGTTGTTCATCTTGATGTGTGGTATCCTTTGTGAGGTCATCAATGGCATTATCAGCAAGACAGAAGCAATGATACTAAGCTAAATCTAATCAACCACAACACATCTCATGGACCACCTGGCTGCTGTCTAAATGGGGTAGGCAAGTGACTTGCTAGATAAATAGAAGTAAAACTCTATTCTCTGTCTCCAATTGATAGAGGATGCCAGTTAGACTTTAATATACTGTCAGGGCTGCTGGTGTCTCCTTTGTTGTCTGATAGGCAACCATGTGAATGTTCATAGTAGCGTCTTGAATGGTGGTGATGACAAATGGTTGCCTGCCAGGTTGTGGTTTTTACTGTCAGAGCAGCCTAGGATATAAGATTTTGCCTAGGATTGACTGTGTAATGAGTAAAATCCCTAGGCAGCATACACCAGTGTCTTGCACAATTTGGGAAAGAGAGGGTGATTATGTGAAGAAGGGATAGGAAAGAACAGGCCTTGGGCAACAAAGCTGAATGTGAACTGTTGTCCTGATAAGAATCTTAAATAAAAGGCCATATTAGAATTTCAGAGTTGGTGAGGAAGAATGAGATCAGAGGAAAAAATAAAATTTTAATAAATGCCAACTTTTATTTCAGTACATGATTTATAATCCAAAATGAGTTTTCTGTAGAGTCATAGTTACCAACTATACTAACATTTCCGAATTTAGGATAATATGATTAATAGACATTATTCATCCAATATGAATCCAAACAAGTAACTATCATGGTTTATAATGAGGTACTATGTGATTTTTAATGTTGCAAGTTAAAACTTCCTTCGGAATTAGAACATTCTTGGGATATGAGAGAGCAGTTTGGAGTGTAAGGTGTGTTGTTCAGATAGGACTCATCTCCACCCATACAGTAAAATAGGGTGGCAGCTCCTTGTGAGAGGTGGGTGTATCAGCTGCTTTTGTGAATGGAAGGGAAGTCTCAGGCCATTCCAATTACTAAGTTCTAAGTCAGATTATTTTTAGGTGACCATACAGTAATTATCATTATATGTTTGGCAGAATAAAAATAGACAAGAGGATTTGGGGGTGGAATTTTATTTTTATGCAATTATTATTATTATTTTGGTTTCTGAAAAAGTTAAAGAAAAATTGTAAGTCCTTGACAAAACTTTAATAGATTCAGTCTGATAGTGGAAAATAAAGGAGAAGAGCTACCACAACGCACAACTTATTTATAGGAATACAGTGAGCAGGAAAGAGTGCTTGATCTGGATCTGGAGGAATCCTGTTGAAGTTATAGTGTCAGGCAGCTCTGGCTAGACCACTTTTCTCTTTTCCTTTTTTTTTTTTTTTTTAAGTTCTACTAATGAAAGATATTAGAGCAGGTTAAATTTGTCAGTTCCTTAAAGGAAGAGGCATTGAATGGTTGGTTTCCTGTCTGCAAAGTGGACTCTCTAGTGATAGAAATTTAAGTGTGTTGGCCTTTGGCTCTAGTGAATACTGCATTAGGGGAAAACTGAAGAAGGGAGTTGTACCACAATCTGAATAAAACACTTGCCAGAGAACCTGAGGCAGGTCCATGGTTTATTGTCATATTGAATGACCCAGGACTTCCACCGGTTCTCCTTGTGGAAGGGATCAGCCGTTGAGCGGATTTGCAAGTACAGTGTGCAGTTTTGTCCAATATACGATACACAATGACTTCTTTCCACAGCTCTCTTGACTTCATACTGTTTAAATATCCTCAGTTGTCTCTTAATTTGCTTTTCTTTCTTTAGTTCCTGTTGGATCTGAATGTAACTTTTACATAATCAATTTCCTCGTTGAGATTTTTTTGGTTATTACTTTTGAGTTGTGATACATGTTGGCTTGTTAACCTCTTCCTTATTTTATGTTTCCTTTTCTAACTTAGCATAGTTCCATAATCCACACAGTATCTTTTTATTATTGAGATTGTTATGTGACAAAAATCCCAATTAACTCCTTTTTATTTTTCCCCCTCCCCGCTTTGTAGGCTAAGAAATGGCATTTCAAAAGGCGGTGAAAGGGACTGTTCTTGTTGGAGGGGGTGCGCTTGCCACTGTCTTAGGACTTTCCCAGTTCACTCATCACAAAAGGAAGCAAGTAAGTACCTGCATGCATGGATGGTACAACCCGAAGCTGCGGAGGAGCTGGGTGTGGGTGTGGGAACACTGACTTTTAAAGGAAATACTGTTGAAGTTTTTCAGTTTGATTTGGAAGCTACTAATTGAGAATGCTGCCTTAATGATCCTTGAAAACTGTATCTCTCTCTCTTTTTAAATGTGAATTTCTTTTTAAGGGAGCATTATTTATTTAGCCACTGTTTTGGCTCTTTATGTTTTAAAAGACTGCTTCATTCACAAGTGCCAGTGTTTGTTCATTTAGACTTCCCCTGTTTAACTCATCAAAATGTCTGGACACCTATGTCCCTGCCAAAAGTTTGTCTTATTAGAAGACAGGCTGCTGAGAAAGGAAGTAGAAAAGAAAAGGACTAACTTGGCATCCTAATTTTATTTCTTAGAGGCTTAGCTCCTTCTGTAGTATTTACCTTATATTTGGTAAGGAATTTAATGGCGGAAAGCCATGGCAATGAGATTGGCATGAAATTTCCAAATAATTTAATGTTTAAGGTATTTTTCCCCCATTTTTTCCCCTTTGCACAACTATGACTTCCTGTAATTCTAATCAATGCCAGAAGATGGTTTTGTTAGGAATTTTTGTCTTTTCAGGCTTGACATGCTAGTAGTCACCTCAATAGTTACCATTAGTCTCCCATTTCCACTCCCCATGTCCTTAGGGCATTTCGTGATACCATTGGGTGTTACATTCCTGTTTCAAAGGTGCAGGTAAAGGTGTGTGGTAAGCTCTTTGTAACTGGGTGACCTGTAAGCTATTGGTTTTCTGCATTTCTGTGGGTACCTTTAAGCCACAGATTGTCTTCTATTTGTTCTTTCTGTTTCTTTGTGCTACAAGGTGGTGGAACCATATGCTTGGAAGTCCACATCCTGAATGGGAAATACAACTATGAAAACACATTAGGAAGAATCAACATGCTATTATATACTTAAAAAATAGGAGTCTGGGGCCAGGTGCAGTGGTCCATGCCTGTATTCCTGGCAACTCAGGAGGATGAGGTAGGAGGATTACAAGTTCAAAGCCAGCCTCAGCAACTTAGTGAGGCTCTAAGCAACTTAGTGAGACCCTGTTTAAAATAAAATATAAAAAGGGCTGGAGATGTGGCTCAGTGGTTAAGTGCCCCTGGGTTCAATCCCTAGTGCCAAAAAAAAAAAGGGAGTTCATGTTTAGGTGCTTCTTCCTGAAGATGGATCCTATTGTAGAGGCTGTTCATCTTTTCTTTTCATTCTGAACCATGAGTACTTTGCCGTTAGGTTTCCCCAGGTGTCTGCATTGCAAGCAAAATTAATTGACTGACTTGGCTGTTGAAATTCTTCTTCATCTATTGATCATATTTGATATACTGTTTCTTTTAAAAGATTGCCTTGGTTCTTTAAAAGTGAAAAGATGTTTATTCTGCTGAGGCTATTTCAGAAGTTTGGAACAAGAGCATTAAGGGATTATATTACTTCTGCCATCTTTACCCATGTTATCTGAAGCAGAAAATGCCAGTGCCAAAGTTCATGCTATCTAACGGCTATTGCTAAATTTGTACATGGTGTCTGTCTTCTAACCATAGTAGGCATGTTCTACTACGAAGTTTATGGCTTAACTTTGATCTTAGTAGTACTGTTCCATCTATTTTTTGGTTAATTTGTCTTTAATAATTGATCCTACAGAAGAATAAACAAGAATAAACAACCAGGTTAGGGATGCATTTTAAAAGGCAAATAAGGTCCTTTTGATTCTTAGAACATTTTGTCATTTTATACTTCCTAAGTTAGACATCCTGACTACCCTAGTAGCCAAATGAAATAGATACCAGCAGTATCAAGTCATTTAGAATTTTAAGTTGACAAGTTCTGTTAGAAAAAACTACTACAGGCATATTCAGTCAACAACTTGTATAAGAATCCAACAGTATGCATTTATTTTATGATGATTCCTGTCCCTTCAAGACATTGCCATAAGCATATGTTTTGGGGGTAGCTGGTGTGATATAGCCATAGGAATTGGAAGAAAAAAATTAAGCCAGTGACATAAAATGACCACAGGCCTCCCTTAATTCAGCTGTCTTTTCTCAGAGAGTGTCTGCCAATCACAGTCATTCCAGAGGGGGAATTTTCCTGATTTCAATAGTTCAGAAAAATCTGTCTCTTGAGATATTTAATTGGCTACTTTTTTGTTTGTGCATACTGGGTCCTTAAATGTAACTAGATATTCTCCATTTTTATGCAGTGATATGTAAAGTTTTTGCATTTTCTAATTTTCTTTTCCTTCTTCTTCTTTTTTTTTATCTTTTTCTCCAGTACTGGGGATTGAACCCAGGAGCCCTCTACCACTGGTCTACAGGCTACATCCACAACCATTTTTACATTTTATTTTGAGACAGTGACTTGCTAAGTCATCCAAGGATGACCTCAAACTTGTGTTCCTCCTGCCTTAGTCTCCAGAGTAGCTAGGATTGCAGGTGTATGCCACCATGCCCAGCATATTTTCCTGATTTTCTGAAATGGTTCCAACTGATAAGCTGCCCTTAAGAATGAATTGGTTTTGAAACCCCAAGATACTGATGTCCTAGAAAGTTGTCTATAGACTTCAAGTCCCTGCACACTTTACTGCATTCCTGTGCTCCGTTTCCTTGACTCCTGCCTTGTGCTTGATTGGTATTTCTATACATGGCTTCCTTCTTACAATACAGGCAGGGGTTGCATTCCAAATGCAAATAAGTGGATTCTAGAAATTAGTGAATTGTTAAAACATGTTTGCTGATGAAACAGTGCTATTGCAGTGTTTAGGCACCAGTCCAGCCCACAAAGACCTTTTTAAGTGAATTTCTTCAGTTGTAGGTTGTTTTTAAGAAGAGACTAGATTCCTCCTCCCCCATGCTGGGAATCAAACCTAGTACCTTGAGTATGTTGGGTAAACTGCATCCCAAGCTATACATACTTTTAAAAAATTAATGAAGTGGAAGACACAATGAAATTGAATAAAGTGTTTTTTACCTAACTTTAACCCAACTGTTTGAATTAGTACAACTGTAGGGGAGGAAATAGAGACCTTTATGACCACTGGTGTTTCTGGAAATAGAGTAGAGGTTGGAAGTAGTTGGTGATTCACAGTGTGACATTTCTTGATACGAACATATTGTTAACATTTATCTTGTGAATGGTGCCCACTTTTGACCAAGTGAAACCTAGAGATTTTTTTCTTTTGAGGCAAATAGGTCAGTTTTAAAAGAGATGAGGGTGGGCCAGGGTCATCATAGGAGAGCATTATTATTTTTATTATCATCATTATTATTTTTTTTCTATTGGAGTAAGAAACCTAAATCTTCAATTCCATTGAGGAAGCTGATGAGGGAAACGGTATGAATACTGTTTGATTTCTTTTGACTGTATCTACCTATAGGGAAGAGGGTTTATGGTTGCAAATAGCATCCACATTCCAGGCTCTCTTCCCATAGGCGTTAAGGTGGGGTTTTCAGGCTAGTCTTAAGGTGGCCTCCTATTTTTTCATTTCTCCCTCCTTTTATCACCTCACCTTTAAGTGGGTGACTGTTTCCACAAAGGAGTCTCCATTTTCCTTCTCCCTGGACCAGCCATATGCCAAGGGTCAGGAGGCTGAGTGGGGGGATATTGATGTCCTACCCTTATCTTCAATCCTGCCAAGGATGTAGCAGGCTGTCACCACTACGGTGGTGTGGAGATTTTTGAGAGCAAGTTGTGATTCACTATTTAGTACAGGTTAATTTAATAAAATCATCAACTTTTAGCTGGAATGGACATATAGGGCATCTTATCCAGTCTAACATCAGGTGAAAAGCAAATATCACTTTGTTGGTGGTGCTGGGGATGGGGGGGGTCCTTTTTCTAATTCCAAGCTGATAGATAGAGTAGATGGAGAGGGGAATTTGCTATAGGAGAGGGGCTTGGAGTACTTTCAGAGAAGGTCAACCTTTGCAAGGAACAGAAGTGGAGGGCGTTAAAGTCCAGGTTGCAACATGCTTCCCCAGGGAACTGGGGAGGGTGGGATGGCTGGGAGAATGGAGCAAGAACAGGGAGGGTTCAAGGATTAGGACTGCCATTGTCTATTTCCTTTTCAATATAAGCCATCATTTTTGAAACTTTTTTTTTTAACTCAACATTTATTTCGTTCCTTTTAGGTTCTAACTGGAAAAACTGATGTGGTAGTGTGGGCTTCTTTTTAACCCCAGTGGTGTGGCTGATGTAAGAAAGCTCTATTTAGGTCTGAGGGTGAGCTCTCGTGTCACACATGTGAGGTTTGTACCTTCCATTACCCATTCTGGAGGTGCGGTGGGCTGTGTGAGCCGGCTCTGTGGTAAAGTCTGAGAACTACTGAGAGCTTTTAGAAAGCCCGGATGTGAAGGGTTTTTTTCTCCTCCCTCCTTTTCTTTCTTTCTCTTTCCTGCATCGGATGTAGACAGGGAGTGGGCTTCAGAGTACGAATTGAAGGTTTCTTTCCATGTAAGAAGTGATCTCATTAGAATCAGGGAGCTGAGGGATTCTCGTTGATTGACATTCCTTTCATGTGACGGAAAGGCCATGAGTGTGATCACTGGCCAAATAATGCCTGCATCCCACACCTTACTTGACTTCCTAGCAACCTAATGACTATAGATAATATTATGAAATTCCCTGGGCCACATTTTCCCCCTTCTGTGAAAATGGATAATAGTACTTTGGTCTACATAGGAGTTTTGAAGAGCAAGGGGGGTGCATGAATAATTAACATCCACCGAGATCCCTCTCTCTCTCTCTCTTTTTTTCTTTTTAAAAGAGGGGGACAGTGAGAGAGAGAAAGAGAGAAACAACTTTATTTAGTTTTTCACATGGCCTTCGTTGCTCCAACACTTAGTTGTGTACATGGTGCTGGGGTTTGAATCTGGGTCCTCATGATTGCCAAGCAAGCACCGAAACCACTGAGCCACTGCTCCAGCCCCCACCGAGATCTTTGAGGACCTTGTTTTAAATTGCATATCAGTCTCTACCTCTAAATATATTATTTGTAAGAGATTTTAACAAAGCAATGCTTTTTATGGGTAGTACCAAGGATACAGAAGTTTTTAAGTTAATAGCCCAAGAAAAGATGGGACTAAAAGTAAAACACAGAATGATGAACTCTAATCAAAGAAAGATATACTTTAGGGTTTATGGTAATGGACCCGCGAATGAAAGACATTGAGGTTCTTGAGTGTGCCCACTATATGAATGTGACTGAGTTTTGGTGAACCTGTTATTGTGCATAGGTTATGAGAATTTTCAGAGCTCTGATTTCTTCATAAAATGAGGATAAGATTGCTTTGCTCCCAGGCTTTTCCCCCACCAAGCATTCAGTTGGTCAGTATACACAAGTCACTGATCACAGTCACTGGCCATAGCAGGTCTTTAGTATTGGTTATATTTCTTCCTGTGTCTTAATATAAGATGTTATCATTTGAAATAGATTTAGCCATTGGGTAAAACAAGAAAGATATAGCACCAGATTTTGTACAATAGCTGAGCTTTTGCTTGGATAATTTGCTCGTATTAATGACTAGACAGAAGTACTGTTAGAAGTAGAGAAACTTGAGGTTAAAATGAGAATCAGATGCAGAGAAATGAAAATTACAAAGCGGAGTGTTTAGTGCATAATGTCCATTAAGACGCAATTTAATGGAAACTCCACTTAAGTGTCACTTTTCTGCAGTATCTTTGAAAAGTAACTGTTTTTTGAACACTCTTAACGTCTTTAAGAATCTAACCTGTTAGAAATACTCTTTTGATTCCCAAGCTAAGAAGTATCTGTGGTCTTGAAGTCAGTATAAATCTTTCTGAGCATTGATATAACTGAAATTATCATGTGATACATTTGCTTTCTGTTTACCAGATTACTTTTAATTTTGTAAGTCAATTCAGGCTACCAGACTTGTTTGTTCTCCCTGAGTAAATAATCTAGCATCTCCAGAGGCATTTTTTCATACATTTATATAAGCAGCTTTCTCTTTAAAACTCTTACTGTAAAAGTGTTGTGAAAACAAATGTTCTTAACAGTCTTTAGTTTTGTTAATTTAAAAAATTATTTCTTTGAGCATCATTAATACTTCACATACATCTTGACCAATATCTCCCATCCTCTCCTATGCCCTAACTCTGGTCCCTGGTAATCATTATTCTATCTGCTTCTATGTATTTGACTATTTTAGAATCCACATATGAGAGCAAACAGACTTTTTCTTTCTGTGTTTGGTTTATTTCACTTAGCATAATATCCTTTAGGTTTGTCCAGGTTTTTATGAATAACAGGATTTCTTTCTTTTCTAGGGTGCAGTAATATTCCAATGTATTGCGTGTACCACATTTCTTTATTCATTCATGCATTGATGGACATTTAAGTCATTTTAATATCTTGGCTATTGCAAACCCATTGTGAATATAATCTTCAGGTTGTATCCAACACTACAGTTCCACAACGGAACTGGAACTATAGTGTTGGATCCACATGAAGAATGTATGCAAAGGTGGAGAGAGAACTAGCAGTTGCGCTGTAGACTTCTTGTTCTACCTGCCTTCCTGAAGAGCCATCGGCATCAACATTATGTCAAATAGGGAGGCAGAAATATTCCCTGTTCTAGGGTTTTCTGGGTTTGAATTTGATGATTTGTCCTTTTGAAGTTTTGTCTGTACATATTTATTTTTCTGTAAATGATGGAGAGCCTCATCCATTAGGAGAAGATTCAGAACTATATGCAAAGTAGATCAATTGTATATCTTGAGTTTTAGTGACAAGCATCTCTCATAGTATTCGTTGGGGTAAGCTCAGTGGTGTAATAAGTAATCTCCAAAGCTCAGTAGCTTATCATACAGAAGGTTTATTTTGTTTGGGTGTGGCACATTTGTAATCCCAGTGACTCAGGAGGCTAAGGCAAGTGTGATGCCAGCCTTAGCAGCTAAGTGAGACCATCTCAAGATAAAATATAAAAAGGGATGCGGATGTCACTCATTGGTAGAGTGCCCATGGGTTCAATCCCAGTACTGAAAAAAAAATGTGTGTGTATATATATATTGCTCACCTTGCAGTTCAGTATGAATATGTGAAGAATCTATTTCTTATGATAATTCAGGGATCTATGTACCTTTATTCTCATGGCTCTGCCATGCTATAGGGCTTTGTTGCCCTACTGGGTCATTTCCAGTGCAGTGCAATCCAGCAGTATTCCCTGAAAGAAGAGAAACAGTTTTGTTAAGCACTCAGGCACTATCTACGTGTCCTGAATTTAGTTTGTAATCTAGTTGACAAATGAGCTGTATTTCTTCAGATGAGAGTTTTATTGTTAGAGTTCATGCCAAAGACTATCATTCATTTGCTTCTCTTATTTAGAACTCTGCACATAGATTCCTGGAAGGACTGTTTTTCTCCTAGAAATACAACTAAATGTGTTGGGAATGTGCCTGATATCTAAAGCTTGATGAGGATTCTGAATGCTCTGTATTTTAGATAAGGCCAGTTGAAACTATTCTTAACCACTCTATATGGTTAACTGTTTCTTCAGAGGCATGCTTCATCAAAGCACTAAAATTATGCAGACAGAGCTGGAAATGTTCTCTGAAGAGCATCCTATCATCTTCCTTCTAATTTTAGTTTTTATTTAACACTTAGCCCCCAGAGTGGGGCCACGACAATATCTTTGAGTTATAGCTCACATCAGGCCTTCGAGGAGTTTGTGATGCTATTTTGTTGGTGGCATACAAAATCAGTGAGGTTAACTGTACTTCTATAGGTCACACAGTGAGTCAACGGCTAAGCTATGATTAGCATTGACAGCTGGTGAGCTGCTAGGCTGTTGCTAACTGAGCAACATTGACATTCATTTTGATTTGACTTTGCATTTCATTTTCAACTATTTATTCACTTTCAGGCCTCTTTAAGAAACTTTTTAGGGATTTTGTGGGACCAAGAAAACTTTCTATAAATGCTTTGGGGAGAGTCCTTTTATTTCCCTCTTTCTTTACCCCATATTCTGGCTTAATAGTTACATTATGTTTGTGCTAGGAAAGTTTCTTCTAGGTGGTTGTATAAATTAAGAAGAAAATAGATGCTTTAAATAGAAGTTAGATAATATCATTTTACTTGTTTTTTGTAATTTCAATTTTTCAATAAAGAGTTTTAGGCCTAATTATATGATGGTCAGTACAAACTATGTAAGTTATGTTTAATGAAATAATTCCCACAGAAATGGAGTGTGTATTTTATTGCTAACTATTTTGGACATAAGGTTAAAGTGTAGCTGAGGGCTATCTGGATTATAAGGCTCAGAACTGCTCATTTGACTTAGTGGGTCTGCATTTTATTCACCTGAGAGGGATGGGGGATGAGTGAGCCTTTTTTCCGTTCTGGATCCATTTCAACATGTATGCTTTAGGGAAAATTTTAAGACAAGGTGCTGTTTTGTAAATCTCTGGTTGTCAACTCCACCACTCAATGTGGCTGGCTGCAGCTAGCAGATACCGTTGGACTTCTGACTTCACTACGTGGACAGTTCTGTGTTGCTCTTTGCCAGGTTGGTTGGCTGATCTAGGGACCCAAGTAAACTATCTATGGGGGCAAGGATGACCTGGCAGGGTTGAGGACATGGGAGTTGGAATCAAAACAGGGATCAAACTTTAATTCTCTCTATTACTTGCTCAAGGGATAAATAAATTTGGTTTCCTTACTGTCAAAGCATCCTCCCCTCCGTGATGTTTATGAGACCTGAGAAGCTAACCTTTTAGGTGTGTGTGGGTTAGCAGCTGCTAGGCAAACCAGATCCTGTCTTTTCTTCCCCTTCTGTCCTCTCCAGTCTCAGGCTTACTGTATGGATCCTCAACTTCTCAGGAAGTGAACAACAATGTCAAGTTGAAATTGAATAACAATGTCAAGTTTAGAAATTTCCAAACACCTATTCTGTGTTTTAAAGTATTTATTTAAAAACACATACAACGTATTCCCCAAACCTCCAGTCATATAGTCCATTATGATGTTAATTCATTTAAAGTATATTCAGGCAGAGCCAAGGATTTTCCCCATTTTTCATCTATCAAGTAGTTTGATGATTTAATTGTTTGGATATATTCTTATGGCAGGTAAAAGAGCCTACATATGCTTTGTTGAGAGTCACAGCTACTTATCGGCTGGGCAGCACCTTGAAGGTGAACTAGAGCTCCCTACTCAGCCACTCAGAAAGACAGACTTGTCTTGTTTTTGCTTGTCTGGTTCTCAGTGGAGATAAGAGTCCACCCATTACTGACTATTACAGAACAATCTTGAATCCCTCACTGAATATGTTTACAATGAGAAACGTTGCTTACTGTCATGTAAGTACAAGAAAAACCATCAGTGTTTAGAATTGCAAAGCGATTCAAGAGGTGAATGAAGGCCTTTAAAGCATCTGTATGGAGAGGCTGCTTTCCTTTTCCTCTAGGAATGTACAAACTGGTTACTCTTTTTCAATGATAACAAAACAGGAAGCAGTTTCTCTTGAATCTAACAGATTCCACTGATTGAGCCACATAACATGGGGGACGGTGAGATTGATAGCTGCAGTCTGAAGTGATTTGCATGAAACCCTACTTTATACTCCAATTATTACTGTACATGATTACAGGACAACCTGGCTGTTAATTGCCTGTGGTCTTTAAATATGCACTTCTTTCAGAAATAGACACTAATTATTAGATCTTGTTTTCGGTCTCACCCGAAGTTGCAAATGTCTAGGAATTTTTTTTTTTTTTAATTTGCAAGTCTAATGGTACACAGACATAGTAAAACTGATCTCATTCTGAATCCAGTTCAGGGTGAATGTTCTCCTGGGTTGCAAAGTCTCAAAGATTAAGGATTTGGCTTCAGTTCTATTTAGATGTTTATGCAATCTTTTGACAAGAGCTCTGTGTATATTTGCTGTCAAAATACTGGAGGAATTTTCTTTTTTTTTTGTGGTACTGGGGGATTGAACCTCATGCTCCGTACTATTGAGCTGCATCCTTCTTTTTTTGAATGATAAGGTTTCACTATATTGCCCAGGCTGATCTCAAACTTGCTGTCCTCCTGCCACACCACTTTAGTAGCTGGAATTACAGGCATGCACCACTACACATCACACCAGGTTTAGAATACTGGAGGAATTTATCTTTCTAAAATGTAGATGAAAATTAGATTTTTTTACAAGCTCAAAAAACCCTTCATATTTCCTTCCCCAAAATAACACTAATGCAATGTTAAATTTTAGATATTATCCTCATACCACCAAAATATTTGTTTTGGAGCTGGGGTTTGGAATTATTTTTGGAAAAAGTCAGTTGCTTTGTCTTGGGCTTGCCTTTCCCCTGGCTTCAATGACTGAATTAGGAAATAGATCCTGAATCTTGCAGTGCTGGGCTTGTTCCTGTGTGTAGGCCAGGGCTAGAAGACTCATGTGCCTTCAGGGGTCAGAACTGTGAGGTAGAAGTATGAAGCCAGGGAGTAGGAATCCTGGACTAACAAGAGCCCTCCCTAAGAGCCACAGTTGCTATTTGGTTTCAGCACATTATTCTCAGATAGAAATCCTGATTTTATTTTTTCTATGAAATTCAGAAAATACTGGATGTGTCCCTCAGGTTTTGAGATAGTGTGCCAAAGAGAGAAAACATGCTAGTGTGACTTCTGGTTGCAGCACGTGCCATTCCCCCTCCTAGTCCTGGTTTTGGTCACCTAGCTAATTCCTCCTGGTCTTGACTCAATTTAGCTATCATTTCCAGGAAGCCTTAGGTTTGGCCAAGAGGTGAGATGCCGCTTTTAGTCTCTCCACAATCTTCGGTTCCTTTGTAATTAATATTACAATTGCTTCCTGATCTATTTGCTTTGTGCCCTACTCTGTAGAATCCTTGCTGGCACCTAGAAAATACTGATTAAATGAGTAGGTGATGGTGAGTCCAGTGTGTCCTTGGACCACATTAGGGTGTTTTTCTCCCTGGTGATTCAGGGCATGGAGCCATTCTAAGGCTTCTCCCAGAACTTCTAGACCAGTCCTTCAGAGAGGCTTCTCCCAGAACTTCTAGACCAGTCCTTCAGAGGAGCTGATTTCCAGGATTCCTATTAAATCCGACTGCCTTAGAATAAAAGGACTGAGGAAAGGGCAGGTCTGGGAAGATGTGGACCAGAAAGACCTCTTCTCTTAAAGCGGGCTGCTATTTACCACTACTGTTTTATTATTCTGGTTGCCTTTCTCTTCGTTTCCCTGAAATCAACATATTCTAGGGAAGGTAGAGTGCAGATGTGTTTTTGTGACTCAAAGCCATATGAAGCCAAAATGAGTCTTTCTCCTGTCATAATTATAAGTAGGGCCTTAGGCTGTGTTTACTGCCTCCAAAATAAACGTGGTGCTTAGCTTCTCAGTTGCAACACTTTCCAGCTTTTATGAAAGAAATAAACAAAAATAAAATGTTATTTTAAAAGTAGTGTCAGAAATTAAATAAATTACCCTCAACAGTGCTGTATATTTAAAAAAAAAATTGGAGGGACTGTTGAGTGAAGCCTCTATAATAAAAGCACACCAAAAAATCAAAATAAGTAAATATAAAGGAAGGTTTCTGCATCTGTCAGTGGCTCTATCTCATCATGTTGTAATTATTTATTCTGCTTTTTCAAGTTTTTCCTCATACTGTACGTCGACTCAGCATGGTATAGTAATGGAAGACTTAGTCTCTAGTGCCAGGCTGTGTAGGTTCAAGTTTCAGCTCTATCATGAAATTACTGTGTAATTATGGGAGAGTTATCATCTCTGCATCTAGTTACTTCTTAATGGAGATCATAGTAGTACCTGACTTACAGTGTTGTTATGAGGATTAAATGAGTGGAGAAAGCAAAGCCCCTATGAAAGTATCTGTGAAAGTATCTGGCATGAAAGTGCTATATACACATCTGCTTATTCGTTTTTAAAGCCAAATTTATTGAAGTTTAAAATATCCTTAATATGTGTAGTTGTACAATAACCACCACACTCTAGCTATACATCGTTATCTGTCATCCTGATATGTTCCCTCGTGCCCTTTGAAGTCAGTCTTTCCCTAGACCCTGGCAGTCACTCATCCGTTTTCTGACCCTGTACTTGTGCTTTCACAGAATCATCAGAATCATGTAGTATGTAGATCTCTGAGTCTGGCTCTTTCACTTAGCAAGAGGATTGCTTGGTTTTTCTGTAAAGAGACAGATAGTGAATGTTTAGGCTTGCAGGCCACACAATTTGTGTTGTAACTACTCAGCTCTGCTGTTGCAGTCATGGACAAAAGTAAATTTGTTGACTTGGTATGGCTGTGTTCCAATAAATTTTTTTATAAAAAGGTCAGCCAGGTTTGCGCTGAAGACCTACCTTGCCAGGTCTTGATGTAGCCTGATGCCTCTAAGTTTCCTTTATGTTACTGTGTGCATCAGTAGCTCTTTTCTGTTGCTGATTATTACTGCATTGCATTGATGCACTATGGTTTGTAATTCACGAGTGGAGGACATGTGTATTTTTTTCCCTAGTTTTAGGTAATTATAATTACAGTTATTATAAATCTTTGCTGACAGATTTCTGTGTGGACCCAGGTTTTCATTTCTTTCTGTAATTATCCAGGAGGCTGATAGCTGGGTGGCATGGTAAATGCATGCATAAGACACTCTTTATCTGTTTTCCAAAGTGACTGCATCATTCCTCATTTCCAGCTGCAATATGAGAAATCTCCAACTGTGCTGCATTCTCAGTAGCACCTGGTATTGTCCTCTTTTTTTCTTCCTAAATTTCTGTCACTAGAAAAGACTCTGAAGAGTCTTAAACACTAGAAGAAAGATGTTTACCTGTAGCCTAAATTAAGTTGGAATCTCTCCAAGGGTTTTACAGGTGGAAATAACCTTATTTGGGTTTTTAAATGATTATTCAGGTTGCAGTGTGGAGAATGCTTTGAAGGAGGCAGAGTAAATGTTTGAAGACCTTTGGAAGGGTATTGCGTTAGCATATGGGGAGGGAAAGTGCCTTGAGTTGAAAGGTGACAGTGAAGATGAAGAAGTGACTATATGGGAGAATTTTTGAGGAAGTAGAATTGATAGGACTCAGTGATTGATCAGATATGGGATTTAAGAAAGTGGAAGCTCTCCTGAATGCTTCCAGAGTTTCTGGCACATACAGTCATGTGAAAAATATCACCCTTACTGAGATGAGGGACACTGACTGAGAAGAAGTTTGGAACGATAAAGTTATCAGATCAATTTTGAAATATAACACTTTTGATATCTGGGTTGCAAAGTAGGGGAACAAAAATAGAAGTCATTGTGGTAGGGATACTTGATGATATGGGTAAATGTGATTCTCTAGAGAGAGTTCCTAGTGATCTGAGAAGAGTGGTTACAACTCTCTGAAAGGAGCTTAGGTGATTTATGTTGAGCAGTTGAGTGACATCCAAAGAAAGCTGAGAAGTGGTTCAGAGCCTGGAGAAAGACTCTTGTCCTGAGGATGCTTCTATGAGTGATCAGTCATTAGCTGTTTGTAATAGGAGAGTAGTGAGTATGGTCTGTCTTGGTGGTGGTGGTGGTCACGGGGTGAAATACCAATGAGAGTTGAGGCATGAGTAAGGAGTAAGGCAATAGAAAAATAGGGGCTCACAGATTGTTGAAGAGTTATTAGAATGGCTGTTAGAAGATATGAAAGAGGTATTTTTTAATTGTTGAGAGAGGTTGGATCATTCTGGGTGAGGCAAGGGTGAAGAAATGAGGAACAGTGTAGCCAGTGGCATGACTTCTGCCCATGGCATCTAACCTGCCTGCTGAAGGAGAAACCCCAACCCCGAGTTTAATATTCACAGTTGGAGTAGAATAGGGAGCTGTCAGTGTTACCAAATTCTAATGAACTGTATCATAATATGATCTTTAAAATTATTTTTCAAGCATTTCTAGAAAAGTTACCAAGCAGAAAATGTCAGCAATTGTTTTGATGTGTGGAAATGCCCTGGCGGTTAGTCACGTGTCAGTCTCATGTCCAAGCCCTACCCATCTGTCATGGTGCAGTTGAAACCCTCAACTGAAAGACTCTCCTTCCCCTGTCTGGATGGTCATAGCCTGGTGGTGGCTTTTCCCCCTCTATTTTGTCATTGCTCTTTCTAAATACTTGTTATATATACCATGTACATACTGCATATATGTGTTTGTGTGTATATATTTTCCTTTTTGTTTTATGATGGAAAGCAAGACCATAACTAAAAGAAATTCTATTTTCTATTTCACCTAGTATTTATATTTGTTTGTTACCTTAAACATTTGTGAATGTAAACATGAGGAAGTAGTTATAACGGATCATTTGGAAGAGTTAACTGCAGAATAGAATTTCTGTGGCTTGTCACCTGAATGAATAGCTTGAAAATTTATGGTGCTTGATTATAACCTTCATTTTTATGATACTTAGCAAGATACATTTTGAAAGTTCCTTTTTATGCTACTGAGTAGTAAAATTATTTAATAATAATAGTAAAAACAATGACTATCAAATAGTACTGTATAATTTACCAGTGACTTCAATATCATTATTCCATTCAGACTGAGGATAATCCGGAGATGCAGAGATAGATACAGCACAGGGGTTTTTATCTTCATT
>PVKS010008987.1:30581-65979 GCA_004027875.1 Aplodontia rufa | reverse complement strand
CACTTGCCTTGCATGTGTGAGGACCCGGGTTCAAACCCCAGCACCACGTATACAACTAAGTGTCAGGGAAACAAAGGCCAGATGGAAAAACAAATAAAATAAAATCGATTTTCCACTTGGCCTTTGATAAGTAAAATCGATTTTCCATCTGGCCTTTGATAAGTAAAATCAATTTTATTTTATTTGTTTTTCCATCTGGCCTGTTTCCCTGACACTTAGTTGTGTACGTGGTGCTGGGGTTTAAAGCCAGGTCCTCACACTTGCTAGGCAAGTGCTCCAACTGCTGAGCCACCACTCCAGCCCATTCCCAAGCCTTTTAATTTTTTATTTTGACAGGATTTAACTAAGTTGCTGAGGCTGGCCTCAAACTTAAAATCTTCTTGCTTCAGCCTCCCAAGTTACAGGGATTACAGGCATATACCACTGTACCTGACTAATTATTTTGTTACAACTTTTTGTGGTGCTGCAGACTGAACCCAGGGCCTTGCACGTGCTGGGTAAGTGCTTAACCACTGAACCACATGCCCAGCCTGAAATACCTTTTTGTTGTTGTTGTGGTTGTATTGGTGCTGGGGATTGAACCTAGGTCTTCATGGATGCTAAGATACCCCAACCACTGTCATTGAGAGAGACAGTATGGTATATGACTGAAGCCAGATCATCTGAATTTGAGTCCCAGCTCTGCCACTTGCTAACACTATGGTCTTGGATGAGATATTTTAAGTTCTTTTTGCCTATTTCTTCACTATGAAATGGTAATGGTAGCTGGGCACAGTGGCACACACCTGTGGCTCAGTGGTTAAGCCCCTCTGGATTCAATTCCTGGTACCAAAAGAAAAAAAAGGAAATGATAACTTCATAAGATTGATAAGAAGGCTCAATGAGCTGAATCACATAACACTTTTAGAACTGTGGCTAGTCCATAGTAAGTGTATGAATATTAGCAATATTAATTTTTTATTCTCCACATTGACTTGTAATTAGAAATTGCATAATTCTTCTGAGTCGAACAGTTTCATGTTAATGAACTGCTTAAGTCTGCTTGGTCATGCGTGAAGTCTGACTACCTAGGTGCATTCAGGAAAAATATTTTTTACAAAATTGATGAGCTTGGTGCTGGAGTGGTGGTGGTTAAGGTGCCTGGCCTGTGCAAGGACATTAGTTCAAACCCCAGCACCACGTACACAACAAGGTGTCAGAGCAACGAAGGTCACATGAAAAACTAAATAAAATTAATTCTGTCTCTCTCACTGTCCCTCTCTCTCTTAAAAAAAAAAAAAGAAAGAAAGAAAAAAAGAAGATTGATGGGCTTTTCAGTAAATGGTTTGGGAAGCTGGATAATAAATAGTATGAGGTAATTTCTAATTAGTTTTCCACAAAAATATTCCCAGGAGACATTCTGGAAGTACTTTGTAGGTTTGGTTCTTTTTGGCAGTGCTGGAGATCTCCCAGGGCCTCCCACCTGCACGGCGCCAGCTGTGCCATTGAGCTGCACTACCAGCTGCCTTTGTGGTGTTTTGCTCTGCATGATTTTATCACAATTGAGTGCATCCACCGTGGCTGGCATTTGAAGATCAGCAAAATTCTGGTATTTCAGGCTAATCTAAAAATTGTTACCAGGTATACTTCAGAAAGCAGGCACATTGCAGGATGCTTTAGGAATGGCAAGAGCTTGGTGCATTTTCTTTCAATGAGTCAGATTTTTATATGATTTTCTTTTTGTGGCTGTTTAGGATAATTTAGCTTTCTGTAGCTCACATGCCTCTTTTTAAGAATATTGTAATTGGGGCTGAAGTGGTGGCTCAGCAGGTACAGCGCTTGCCTGGCATGCATGAGTTCAAACCCCAGCTCCATGTACACAACAAGTGTCCAAGGAATGAAAGTCACCTGAAAAATAAAGATTGCTGCTCTCTTTATCTTTCTCTCCCTGTCCGCTCTTTCTTAAAAAAAAAAAAAAAAATTGTAATTAACTGAATTATCAGTTAGTGACCAGATAGTTCTTGAGAACCTACTGGAAGTCCAGTGGTAAACAAAATAGACATGTTCCCTGCCTGGATGAGCCACCATGTAAGTGCCAAATTATTGTAAATACTTACAAAATTATAAGTGAACGAAAAGGGGTGGGGCTATACAGGTGCTCTGGGAGTAGCTGATAGGGAGCCCTAACAATGTGCAGACAGATGTGCTTCCTTGTGTGTGCTGCTTGTGGAAGGAATTAAGCTTTTAGCTGAGACTTAAGGGTGAGTAAGAGTTGGTCAGAGGAAGTGGTCAGATCAAGAGGGCTTTAGCCTGACTGTGGAAGAGCATGGTAAGCTGGAACCACTGAAAGAAGTTCGTTGTTCCCAGTTCAAGAGAGGTGAGGTGGTAAGAGAAGGCAGGGGAGGTGGGACTGCCTGATAATACAGGTAGGCCTGGTGTAGGGGGTTGGGTCTGTGCCGTAAAGATAGTGGGAAGATTTTGAAGTTTAAGCCTGGAGTGAATCATATCACACTGGTTGTTATGTGTGAGTTAATTGCAGAGAGGCAGGAATGAACCTGGCAGGCAGTTCTTAGGAGGCTATTGTGGGGTCCAAGGAAAAGAATATAGGGACTTGAAGTAGGCTGGTACAGCAGAGAGGAAGGATGGAGAACTTCAGGGCTAATTAAGAGGGAACATTCAAAGGGCTTGATTGATTGCATGTGGAGAGCGGGAGTGAAGAGGAGGGTATCGTCAAGGAGCACTCCCGGGCTTGTGATAAGCACCTTTGAAGGTGTTGTCTTTGCTTGAGAGAGTAAACCCTGGAGAAAGAGGTTGATTGGGGAAGTTGGAGGCAGCTGTGAAACATCTGGATGATGCATTAGAGTTGGAAGTTACCATGTGGATGTGGGACTCAGCAGGGATCTGTGGCTGAACATACAAAGTTTGGAATAGTCAACATGATGGTAAATGAAGTCACAGAAATGGGTGACACCACCTTCAGGACATCTGCAGAATCAAATACTAAGTCTGAGTGCCCAGAGGTCTGTACATTTAAAATTACTGTGTATTATATACATGCACAAATTCAAACTTTAGTATCTAAAAATTTTTGAAATGTGTACAAATTATGTTGTATCTATAGTTGTGGCATGTAATTAAAAGTATATTAACTTGGGGCTGGAGCAGTGGCTCAGCTGTTAGAGTGCTTGTCTGGCATGCATGAGGTCCTAGGTTCAAACTCCAGCACCATGTACACAACTAAGCGTCAGAGAAACAAAGGCCAGGTGAAAAAAATAAATACACTTGATTTGCTCTTTCCTCTCTCTCTCTCACTCTCCTGCTCTCTCTTTTTTTTTTTTGTTAAAGAGAGAGGGACAGTGAGAGAGACAGAGAAAGAGAGAAACAACTTTATTTAGTTTTTCACATGGCCTTAGTTGCTCCAACACTCAGTTGTGTACGTGGTGCTGGGGTTTGAACCCGGGTCCTCGTGCTTGCCAGGCAAGCACCGAAACCGCTGAGCCACCGCTCCAGCCCCTCCTGCTCTCTCTTAAAAAAAAAAAAAGTATATTAACTTTAGCTTTAAACAGACTCTTAAGTGTTACTATGTAGGAGGCACTATGCTGTTAAATGCTGGTGATTCACAGAGCTAAGTTCTGGTTCTGCTTTTAAATTGTGTGCTCTTTCCCTGCAGAGGCAGAGACACGATTTTTTCTAAATGCACAGTAGAGGTAAACATGGGATGCCCGGGAGCACAAACAGCCATAGTGTAGGGCTGTGACGTTGGAAGGTTCCTGAAGGAGCTTAGAATTGAATAGTGTCCTGAAAGCCAGATCAGGTCTTGGTGAGCTGAGGAATGAGGGAGTGGAGGAGTCAGCCTCTCTTCTCTAGGGAAAGTTCTGCATTTTCTTGTTTTAGTATCTTTGATACCTAGCAAGTGCCAAAGTGGGTGTTAGTGACATTACCTTTGGGCAGGAGACACCTCTTTCTCCAAGACGATACGGACACATGAGAAGAGATGAATCCAGATTGTCAAAGTTGCACTGTGTTCTCATGGATCCCATGAGCATCTGCAAGGAGGCCAAGCACACTCCCACAGCCGGAATGCTCTCTGCCTCAGTTTCCTGTGAGTGCCTTTATTTATTCTAGGCTTTTCTATTTTCATAGTTGAGTAGATGAGACTCAGT
The DNA here is from genome assembly GCA_004027875.1 of Aplodontia rufa. NCBI lineage: Eukaryota > Metazoa > Chordata > Mammalia > Rodentia > Aplodontiidae > Aplodontia > Aplodontia rufa. Next base: position 61,837 of record PVKS010008987.1, on the reverse strand, counting down.
CCATTTTTTTCATTCATTATTAGATCATAAGCATTTTCCCGCATTAAAATGTTTTATAAGCAACATTTTAAGTGGCTGCATAAACTCTCATTTGGATGTTTATTTGAACATTTTTTATTTTTATTTTTTTATTTATTTTTTTAAGAGAGAAAGTGAGAGAGAAAAACAGAGAGAATCAATTTTTATTGGGTTTTTCACATGGCTTTTGTTGCTCTGACACTTAGTTGTGTTATGTGGGTGCTGAGGTTTGAACTGTGGACTCTCGCATGCCAGACAAGCGCCATAACCACGGAGCCACTGCTCCAGCCCCTGTTTGAACATTTTTTGAACACTTTTTTTTTTTTTCCAGGGCTGAGGACCGAACTTGGGGCCTTGCGCGTGCTAGGCAAGTGCTCTGCCACTGAGCTAAATCCCCAACCCCTTTTTGAACACTTAATTTAAAATTTTTTTTAACTTTCTGAGATAATTTTAGGCTTAAAAAAAGGTTGCAAAAATATTACAAGGAATTCCCATGTATCCTTTGGCTATTCTATGGTGGGAGTCTAGATTTTCCCATTGTAAAGTTACTTTTTTTCCCTCTGTAATTAGTAAGTGCTTTCTCAGGAGATATTTAAAAACTATATCATATATCCTTTCTCATAAAACTTTTACCAATTAATTGTAGCATCCTTTGCTGTTTCTTAGCTGAATTATTACATAGTAGTTGCTTAATGGTGATTTTCTAATTACGTTATTCCTTCTGTACTCATTAATTGGCATTCTACTCTAAAGAGCTTTCTTTTCAGAGCTTTATTAGATCCTTGATTTTTTGTGTTTTTGTTTTATTTTGAAGAGAGATGGACAGAGAGAAAGAATCAATTTTTGTTCAGTTTTGCTTTTGTTGCTCTGACACTTCGTTGTGTATGTGGCGCTGGGGTTCAAACCTGTGTATTCATACATGCCAGCCAAGTATCATAACCATTGAGCTACCGCTCCAGCCCCTGGGATAGTTTCTTAGAAGGGAGATTATTGACTTCAAGGATAAAACTCAAACGTGTACTTTTATTAGTTATTACCAAATCCTTCTCATCACCAGCAGTGCATAGAGAGCCTTTCTCCCCACCCCTGCAGTCCCGCCCCTGGAGTGTATTGTCAAACTTTTGTCCTAGCAGTGAATTTGAAGTTACATTTCTATGTGTCTTGGAGGTTTTTGGTTTTTTCTAAGCTCTTTATTTGCTTCTTTGTATTTCATCTGCTTTTGGAAATCTGTTTATTCTTCAGGATGTTCATTCTGCTGTCTTCATTTGAAGATCGTTTTTCTTAATGGAAAAGACGGAAATAAAATAGGTGATTGGCTCAGCCTTCTCTCCGTCTCACTTGTTGAACGAGTGGGTAAATCTGTTGACTAACTGACTGTCACGTGTGTACCAGAGCCCTGGGTTGTGTTCACTGCCTGGCTGCACCAATTCAGACATCACATCTGCATTCAAGACAGAAAGTAGTCCCAGCCACATCCACTCCCTTGTGAAAGGAAGGAAAAAGCTTTCCAAGAACCACTGGCATTTTGTAGGCAGGCTGATTATACCTTAAATTTTTAGTTGTTTTCTGGGGAATGTTAGACAAGATAGGTGGACTTGCTGCTGGAAATGCAAGTCTCTGATTTCTATTTTACTTTGAAAACTTTGTACATTTACCTTTATAAATATAAAAATTTAAAACAAATACATGAATAGATTGTAAAAAACCACCCTGTCCAAACTCACTTTTCAGAGGTAATTATTGTCAGTACTTTGTTGCTTTTTTTTTTAGGTATGTACTTAATGCTTAATTTATTTATTTTTGTTACTGGGGATCAAATCCAGGGGTGCTCAGCTGCTGAGCTATATCCTCAGCCTTTTTTTTTTTTTTAAGAGGGAAAGTGAGAAAGAAAATGAGAGAATCAATTTTATTTAGTTTTTCATGTGGCTTTCGTTGTTTTGATACTTTGTTGTGTACGTGGTGCTGGGTTTCAAACCTGTGTCCTCACACATGCCAAGCAAGCAACAGAACCACTAAGCCACTGCTTCAGACCCCTCAGCCCAGTTCCAGGGTCTTGCTAAGTTGCTGAGAGGTTTGCTAAGTTGCCCAGGCTGGCCTGAAATTTGCTTTCTTCCTGCCTCAGGCTCCCGGGTTGCCGGGATTATAGGCGTGCATCACCACGCTTGGCTTAATACTTAATATTCCTGTTGTCCTTGGTTGTTCTTGCTAGTGTGAGGCCATACATGTGCAGACTATTCTTCAGCTAGATTGCTTTTTCTTTCAGCAGTGTATTCTGGGCATTTTCCCGCATGGTACCTGACATGTGCCCTGTTCTTTCTGACTGGCACATCACAGTCTGCAATTCTTCTGCTGTTCCAGATCCATTATCACCTTCTTTCCTCTGCGCTGGCAAATGACCTCCAAAGTGCATCATCTGGGTTTCCTTGCCCTCTGGCTTCCATTTAGGATCAGTTGATACAGGGCACCAATAGGAGACAGAGAGGTCGTACTTTTTATTGTTCCTGTAGCTCCTTGCCCCTACCTGCCCGTGCTCTAATGCTAATAGCAGCCTGCTCTTCTGTGGCCACTTCTACTGGGTGGCCTGTCTCTCTAGCCAGCTCTTGCCCTTTCCTGCTGAAGGGTAGAAATAGTTTCCTGCCCTTGCTGGTCTCTGGATACTTTCTCATTCCTTGTTGGTTCCTTTAAACCCTATTCACACAGCTCTGAAAATGAAAATGTGGCGTGTGCAGACAATGGGGTTTAATTCCACCACAAAGAAAAATAATCAGATCTTTTGCAGGAAACTGAATGGAACTTGAAACAGTAGTTAAGTGAAATAAGCCGAATTCAGAAGGTCAAGGGTCATATGTTTTCTCTCATATGTGGAAGGTAGAGAGGAAACGGGAAAAGAAAGGTATGGGAGGTGTCTCCTGACAATCCAAGGTAAATCAGCAGAGTAAAGGAAAGGGATGGGGGAGGAAGGAAGGGAGAGAAAGGGGAAATAATGGAGAATGATATTATATATTGTTACATTATGTGCAAGTACAAATATGTAGCAGCGAACTCCACCACCATATACAGCTATAATGCATTAATAAGAAATGGAGCGGGCAGTAGATCACTTCTAGAAGGGAAAGCAGCCCCTCTGACACTGATTTTGCACTTGTGAGATTCTAAACAAAAGACCCTGCTGAGCTTGAACTTTGACCTTCAGAACTCTGAGATAATAGATTCGTTGTGTTTTTTTAAACTTAAATTTGGGGGCTGGAGCAGTGGCTCAGCGGTTATGGTGCTTGCCTGGCATGTGCAAATACGCGCGGGTTCAAACACCAGCACCACATACACAACAAAGTGTCAGAGCAATGAAAGCCACCTGAAAAACTAAATAAAAATTACTTCTCTCTTTCTCTCTCTCTCACCGTCCCCTCTTTCTTTAAAAAAAAAAAAACTGTTAAATTTGCACTACCTTGTTTTCAGCAGTAGTAGAAATCTAATACTAAGAGGTTTGTGCAGGAAAGTAGCATTATCAGGTTTTGTGTTATTAAAAGAGTGTAAAATACTGAATGTAAAATGGATTTGGAGTGTGAGGGTTTTGAGTCAGGGAAACTTCGTGGGAGAACAGTGGTGACATGAACTCAGGTGGTGGTAATAGGAAGGGGATACGATGTGAGATTTATTTGGGAGCTTACAGAAAGTAGTCACTGATTGGTGTTGAGGATGGTGGAGGGTACAAGGATGACTGCTGATTTCTGGCTTGGGTGCTAGCAAGGCTGTTCCCTGAGACAGAGATGAGCCTGCTGGGAGACACCATGTTACCAATGCCATTTTGTCCTTTATTTGGAAATTCTCTTCCATGGATTGTTTAAGGCAGAGCATAACCAGTCTGATGATTGCTTTATCTCTTTAGACCTAATTTTTGTTGTTTTTATTTTATTTTTTCAGGTCATGTAGGAAATCATAAATCATGCAAAGATGGGACTCTTGGTATTTGTGCGCAATCTGCTGTTAGCCCTCTGCCTCTTCCTGGTCCTGGGATTTTTATACTATTCTGCGTGGAAGCTACACTTACTCCAGTGGGAAGACTCTAGTAAGTATTTTAGCTCTAGCCACCTGGGAAAAGCCTGTAGCGGGTCAGTTACTGTTTTTCCCAAGGCCACAGGATTCTCATGTTCTTCAGAGATGGGCAGTGAGAGTAAGTTGAACATTTCTGGGACTTAGACTGAGAAATTATCTGCTCTTTTAGTTGCTGTAAGCTGAGAACTTTTATTTATTTTTTTAAACTGCATGCCATGGCAAGTCTTATTCCTTTTATGAACCCAGTGAGAATGTGCTATTCTTTAATTAAAAACCCAAACTATACTCATAGTTATAGCCCTAGTTCTTGAAAGTATTGTTCTTTTTAATTATTATAGTGTGCCACTCTTATCTCCTATTTATTGCCTTAGAGTTTGATTTTGAAATTCATCTTTAGTTTTCCCTTGAATTTTCAGTTTTCAATTTAATATTGTCTTTGTTTCATTTTCCCTAAAGACTCTGTGCCTCCTTATTCTTCTTAGTCCTTTTGTATTGAACTTGCACTTACCTGAAACATTGACTTCTTTTCCTTAGTCGGTAACTTCTCTCTCCTTCTTCCAGTTGTGCGTTTGGTCTTGTCTGTTATATACCATTTTGCACATAGTCCAACCCCCTCTGTTCACCTGATGTCCCCTTGCAATTGAAGGGTTGTATGAGAAATAGGAAGTGTGATGTTCCATTTTCAGAATGGAACCTTACGGTTCCCATATAAAAGGAAGACAACTTAAGTCAGGGAACCATGAGACTAGGAGGAAGCCATGTTTAAAACTCCCCAATAAGTGTCTCCTTACACCTGTAAGTGCCACCCACTTCCTGTATTCCCCATACCTTCTTTGACTTTCCATATCCTGCCTACCTACTTCTTGTACCCTGCCTTACCCAATCTTAGTCAATCATGTAGATTGTACTCCTGAGTTCCTCTAGTCAGAGTGAAGGTCAGGATTATATCAGATTGGGGAAAAATACCCACAGATTTCTATTTTGTGTGTGTGCGCGCGTGTGTGTGTGTGCGCGTGCGCACGCGCACATGCTTCAGAAACCCCCCTTGAAAACCCACCCTCTCATGGGAGTAAAATCTGCCTTGCTCACCCACCTCCGGCCACGTGTTTGTTTTATTGCACACCCAGCATTTCTTTCTTTCTTTTTATTTTAATTTTTTATTAAGGAGATGAGTTATTGTACAATCATAAATGCATATAAAGTAACAATCCAATATGATAGGCATTTGTTTTTTTGTTTTTTTTTTTAAAGAGAGGAACAGTGAGAGAAAGAGAAAGCATCAGTTTTATTTAGTTTTTCATGTGGCTTTCATTGCTCGGACACTTTGTTGTGTATGTGATGCTGGGGTTTGAACCTGCATCCTCGTGCATGCCAGGCAAATGCTGTAACCTCTGAGCCACCCCTCCAGCCCCTATACATTTGTTCCTTGTTTTTTTTTTCCCAGGGCTGAGGACTGAACTCGGGGCCTTGCACATGCTAGGCAAGCACTGTGCCACTGAGCTAAATCCCCAACCCCATATACATTTGTTCTTAAACCAGAATTATCCCTACATCGCCCATAACCCCGTCTCTTGATTCTTCTGTATTTTGCCCCTACAGGTGATATAAATGCTTAGATTGTGAATTTTCCAGAACTAAATGATTGCATAAGTATTATTTGGATTCTCAGGGAGTAAAGAGTATGCTATGTTGTTGATTGTCTCCCTGGATCTCTCCCTGTCCTCCCTGCCTCTCCCTTCCCCCAGCCTTTTCTGTCCTCCCCCACATATCTATGGTTGCTCTAGATTATGTGTTGCTGTGCCTTTGCTGACACCCGGTATTTCTGGCAGCTGACAGTGATGGACACCTACCTTTCCACATTGTTCTTGGTTGTAGCTTGAAGCATTACACAGTAATCATAAAGTACTTTTCCTTTTGGCTATTTTGTCTAATCTAAGCTTGGTTCAGGAACTATTGGGTGGCCTATTTTGATACCCAGTGACTTGTCTTCTCTAAAGTCGTTTTATTTTTACAAACATCTACTGCATATCTGTATAGAACTCACTGGAAAATAGAGTCAGTGTTTAGGTATGAGGTTAAAATGAGTTGGAAGAGGCAGCTGGCATCTGGCCTGTTCTTTCACCGGGCCCTGCATGGGAGCATTTCCTGTGCAGTGGTTCATTTAGATATCACATGGCCCAAACTACTGAGATAACTCCAAGCCAAATTTTAAAATATAGTGTTAAAAACTTTTAATTTATTGTTTTATATAGAATGTTTAAGTGTTCTTAAATGCTTAGCTTGTAATTATCACTAATTGCTTTCTGTTTTAAGAGTTTATTCAGATTTTCTCTGCACTGACTTTATTTTTAAAATCAGGGAGACTACTCAAGAGAAGGAGTGTTTCTATCAGTGTGGTGCAAAAGTCTATGGTTAGAGTCTATGGTTAGAGTCAATCTTCTGTATTCAGAGTGGTGACTCCATCTGTATTCATAAGAGATGGAAAATGTGTGCAAGGAACAGAGGTCTCCTTTTCTATGGAAGACATAGCTAAGGATCAAACAGTGTTTTCCTAGTTCTAGAAATAAGGAAGGGAATTAACATTCTAGAAGACCCATTGTGCATTAGGCATTAGACTAGACAATTTGCAAATTTTATTTTATCTAGTTTATTTCTTATTCCAATTCAGTGGAGATGCCATTATTGTTCATATTTTCCAATTGAGCAGAAAGTAACACTTAATTTAAGTCATTCGCCAAGGTTATGTAACTAATTATTGGAACTGGGATTGAACTGTATTTTTTTTTTTTTAAAGAGAGAGAGTGGGACAGTAAGAGAAATAATTTTTTTTTTTTTAACAAGAGGGACAATGAGAGAGAATCAATTTTGTTTAGTTTTTCATGTGACTTTTTTTGTTACTCTAACACTTCATTACGTATGTAGTGTTGGGGTTTGAACCCATGTCCTTGCGCGTGTAACCACTGAGCCACTGTTCCAGCCCCAAGAGAATCAATTTTATTTAGTTTTTCATGTGGCTTTTGTTGCTCTGATACTTCGTTGCGTACATGGTGCTGAGGTTCGAACCCGCGTCCTTGCGCATGCCAGGCAAGCACTGTAATCACTGAGCTGCCACTCTAGCCCCCTTGGTTCACTCTTATGTAATGTTTTTGTATTGCCAGCTGGCGAGACAGTATTCACAGCTTTCCGTTGTTCTGACACTCAAGTCTCTCAGCTGCTTGGCTTTGAACAGGCGGTTGAGACATCTCGCTGGAGCGGCAGGAAGCTGAGTGTATACGATGTGTCTGTAGTGGAGCAGGGTCTTTACCTTCACAATCTCGTCTGAGCCTCCTCATTTCTATTAGTGTCTTCATTTACGGATATAGAATCTGAGGCTTGGAAGAGGCTCATTCCATAATTAGAAGTTTCTGTGTGCTGGCCACAGTGGCAACATGCCTGTGATGCTGAGACAGAATCACAAATTCCAGGGCAGCCTTGGCCACTTAGTGAGACCTTGCCTCAAAAGAAAAAATAAGAAAGGGCTTGGGATGTAGCTCAGTGGTGGAGCAACCCTGGGTTTAATTCCTAGGACCAAAAGAGGAAAAAAAGGTTTCTATGCTTCTTCTGAGGATCTTAGAGGACAATGCCAAGTTTGAAAAATAAATGTCTTTAGTGTTATTTTCTCTTAATTTTTATAATATTAATAAATTCCTTCAATGATGAGGGAGGAGGCTAGAGTTCTTTTATTTATTTTTTTAAGAGAGAGGGATAGTGAGAGAGAGGAATTAATTTTATTTAGTTTTTCATGTGGCTTTTGTTGCTCTGACACTTAGTTGTGTATGTGGTGCTGGGGTTCAAACCCGTGTCCTTGCTCGTCCCAAGCAAGCGCAGTAACCACTTAGCCGACATTCCAGCCCCCAAGGCTAGTATCTTGAATTAATAAATTATTTTTTCTTTTCTTCCTCCTTTTTTTTTTTTAAGAGAGAGGGACAGTGAGAGAGAGAATCAATTTTATTTAATTTTTTATGTGGCTTTCATTGCTCCAACGCTTCATTGTGTAGGTGGTGCTGGGGTTCAAACCTGCATTCTCACACATGCCAGGCAAGCGCTGTAACTGCTGAGCCACTGCTCCAGCCCTTAATTAATAAATTATTAATTCAATAAACAATTTGTACCCATTATGGTCCACATACTATCCTGGATAAAGGATATTAGTTGAACATAGGCCTTCATGTTGTCAGCCTGTAACATGGAAAGGAATCAGAGGAACTTGTGCTAAGTTTCAAAGGAGAAGTCTTTGTGCATTATTGTTGGAGCATAGATTCCCTTCCAGAGTGAAAATTTGTGGTCTCATTAATGGCAAAGCATATTTTTGAGGAATGCAAACTGCTTGGTTTTGGACACCTTGTAGATACATGTCACAAAGGCTTGGTCAGGTTGCTAAGGTTTGGACATGCCTGGAAGGCTTCAAGTGTGAGATTAGTCAGGTTATCAACCTGTCTTCAGAAGTACTGCAGACCTATCATACCTATAATGTAATAACTGAATATTTATATGTATACATACACAAATATGAACTATATATATTCTAAAATTAGTAAACAAGTCTACAGCCCTTGGGGTTAGAAAGAATTAGGTATGCTTCTGTTTCTTTCTCATCAAAGTGAGGCTAAAATACTTAACATTTTTCTTTGTCGTGATGCTTTATTCAGGTCCTTGGATAAGAGATAAGTAGTTGCCTTTTATCAATAGACCTGATTCCAATGTTTCATTTCATATAAGCTGTGCATAATTTATTAATTTTAAATTTTATTTCTAATTAATAAAGTGGCTGTTTCATAGGATTTATTTCCTATGTCATGAGGCCTTTAAAAATCATGCCTCAGCATTGATAGCAACTCCCTTTGTGTTTGTGCCCATATTATAAAAGATCATAGCCAGAGAGATTATAAACTGCATTTTTGATCTGATTGATCAGGAAAATACCATCTGGCAAATTAGTTGAAAGTTGGATCTGATATTGTTAATAGGACTGTTGAATTGACCTTAATAGACATAGGACAATGTATTAATTAACTCTTAGTTTTTCTTCTTACAAATGAAAAGGAGGCTAGTACTACTGTCCTGTGGCTTAAAGGGACATGTTGCTTCCTATGATAATGGAGTAGCTGGTATCAAAACTAGCTCTCTATAAAAAGCTGTACAACTGGACAAAATGAACAAAGCAACTGTGTCAAGCAGGGGACAATAGGCAGCAGAAAATTTAGTTTCTAAAGAGAAGGAAAACCGGGGCTGGAGCGGTGGCTCAGCAGTTAAGGTGCTTGCCTGGCATGCGCAAGTACATAAATTCAAACCCTAGCACCATGTACACAACAAAGTATCCAAGGAATGAAAGTCACATGAAAAACCTAAATAAAAAATTTATTCTCTCTCTCTCTCTCTCACTCTCCCCTTTTTCTTTAAAAAATAAAAAATAAAATTAAAAACAAAAAGAAGGAAAACCATGAGGTGAGTCCCAAAGATACCCAGCTCTCTGGATACGATTTCCTACCTGTTCAGCGAGTGAAGTTTCTGTAGGTTATAGTGAGCTGAGCAGCTGAAGCAGTGGGAATCTGTGGAATGGACCATCATAGAGGATATATCAGAAGTCCACAGGGAAATTCTGGGAGTCTGAGCTGTGTGTTACACAAGGCAAAACTATGTGAGGCTTTCCACATAGTGGCTGCTACAGGCTGAGAGTAGAAAAGAGATACTAAAGGAAGAACAGTGCTGGAGGGGAAGCAGTGGTGGGGAAATTCAAGTTCTAGTCCTGTCCTACCAGGTGGGAAGATCTTACCAACTGTGTTAATACCCAGAGTCTAGTATTTAAGAGAAAGTTACCAAGACATAAGAATAAGCAGATGTGATCCATATTCAAGAACACACGCACACACACGTCTGTAGATAAGGTGACCCTGTTGTTACAGCAGACAAAAAAGCAGTTATGAATATATTTAAAGAATTAAAAGAAATACAGCAAATAATAAATAGTCTCAGCAGAGAAATGGAATCTATAGAAAAGAACCAGATGCAGATTTTTAGAATTGGAAAGTTTATAGGGCTATTAATAAAAAAAGATTTTAGTAAATGAAGTTAAAATTTTGCCTAACAACATTGGAAATAATAGAGTCAATGAACTTCGAGTGCAATAGAAATTATTCTAATTTGAATCACAGAAGGAAAAAAAATTAAAGAAAAGTGAACAGAGCTTCAAGGATCTGTGGGATAATATTAAATGGTCTATGTATGACAGTTGGGTAGGGAAAACAGAAATAATGACTGAAAATTTTTTATATTTGATGTACAAGAGTGACTTACAGAAACAAGAATCTCAAGCAAACCCTAAGAATGATAGCTATTGGGCAAGGAAAGCAGGTACAGCATAGTTAAACTTCAGAAATGTAGAAAGAGAATATTTTGAAAGCAGACAGAGAAGAGAAAACATCAGCTAATCAGCTGAGTGTGGTAGCAGACACCTGTAATCTTGTGATCCAGCAGCTACGGAGGCTGAGGCAGGAAGATCGCAAAATCAAGGCCAGCCTAGCAACTTACTGAGACCGTGTCCCAAAATAAAAAATTAAAAATGTGGGCAGTAGTTGTGGCTGAATGGTTTTGGTGCTTGCCTTGCATGTGTGTAGGGACACGGGTTCGTACCTTAGCACCATGTACACAAAGAAGTGTCTGAGCAACGAAAGCCACATGAAAAACTAAATAAAATTGATTCTCTCTTTCTCTCTCCCTCTCACTGTCCCTCTCTCTTTAAAAAAATAAAAATAAAAAGGGTTCAGTTGTAGCTCAGTGGTAAAGTACCCCAGGTTCCATCTCCAGTAACCCTCCCCACCGGAAAAAAAAGGAAAGAGACTACATACAGGGGTAAGTCACCACTGACTTCTCGCTGTAAGCAAGAGACCAGAAGACAAAGTTTTGTTTGTTTTTTTTTTTTTTAAAGAGGAGGGGAGACAGAATCAATTTGTTTATTCATCTGGTTTTTCTTTTCTTTCTTTCTTTTTTTTTTTTTTTTTTTTTAAGAAAGAGGGACAGTGTGAGAGAGAAAGAATTGACTTTTATTTAGTTTTTCATGTGGTTTTCGTTGCTCCAACAGTTTCGTTGTGTACGTGGTGCTGGGGTTTGTACCTGCATACTTGGTGCATGCCAGGCAAGCACTGTAGTTGCCAAGCCACAGCACCAGCTCCACAATGAAAGATTTTTAAAAGTGTTCCAAGAAAAAACCCAAAATGTGTCATCATTCTTTATCTAATAAAGAGAAAATGTCCTTTAAAAGTGAGGATGAGGGGGCTGGAGCAGTGGCTCAAGGGTAGAGCGCTTGCCTGGCATGTGTGAGGACCCAGGTTCTAACCCCAGCACCACATACTCAACTAAGTGTTGGAAAAACAAAAAACAGATGAAAAAAATAAATAATAAAATTGATTTTTAAAAGAAATGAGGATGAGCTGAGTATGGTGGCACACACCTATAATCCCAGCATCTTGGGAGGCTAAGGCAGGATGATCACAAGTTCAAAGCAAGCCTCAGAAACTTAGCAAGATCCTGTCTCAAAATAAAATATAGGGCTGGAGCCGTGGCTTAGTGATTGCAGCGCTTGCCTGGCATGGGCAAGGACCTGCGATTGAACCCTAGCACCACATATACACCTAAGTGTCAGAGCAATGAAAACCAGATGAAAAACTAAAATTGATTCTTTCTCTCTCTTATTGTCCTCCTCTCTCTTAAAAAAAAAAATACACACACACACACACACATACACCTATATATACATATATATGCATATATATATGTACTGGGGATGTGGCTTTGTGGTGAATTGCCCCTGGTTCAATCCCAGTAATAAAAAAAGAAAAAAGAAAAGAAAAAAAATGAGAATGAAATAAGATACTTTCAAATCAACAAAAGTTAAGAAAGTTTGTTGCCATCAGAACTGCATTACAGCCAGTGCTAAGAGTTTTCCTTCAGGCCAAATGTGAGTGATACCAGATGGAAATTTGGGTACACAGGAAGGATGAAGATCACTGAGAATGGTAAATAAAGGGCAAATATAAAAGACTGTCTTTCCTTTTCTTGTCATAATTTGCTTGAAAGACAAAAATAACCTTGTAAAGTTAGATTTTGAACATATGAAGACTTTAAAGAATTAAAGGGCTGTGTGCAGTGGCACATGCCTATAATCCCAGTGATTTGGGAGGCTGAGACAAGAGGATTGCAAGTTCAAAACCATCTTCAGAAATTAGTGAGGCCCTAAGCAATTTAGTGAGACCCTGTCAAAAAGAGCTGAGGATGTAGCTTTGTGGCAAAATGTCCCTGGATTCAATCCTTAGTATCAAAAAATGGATTAGAGGAAACTTTAGTGAACAGTAAGTAGTCTTAGCAGAGAAGAAGACTTGTGCAGCAGGGATGGGGATGGTGAATGAAGTTTTACTGTTGTAAGGTTGTTTGTTACATTTGTGCAAAAAAGGAAATAAATGGGAAGTCAGACTGTTGTATAAAGTGAGGGGGGAGGGTGAGCCGAGAAGTGTGAAATGTTAGATGTGAAACGTATTTATGTTGACTCTAGTAGACTCTGGTAAGTTAAGGGTGAATATTGTTAGCCCTAGAGTAGCTCCTAAACAACTGAACAAGAAGAGATGGATCTGAGAAGCCAACAAAAGAGAACATTAAAAGTATTTAACCCCAAAGAAGAAGGGAATTTTAATTTTTTAAAAATTTTTTACAGTACTTGGGATTGGACCCAGGGATGCTCTACCACTGAGCTACATATCCAGACTTTTTTTTTTTTTTAAAGAAAGACGGGGGAGAGTGAGAAAGAGAATTAATTTTATTTATTTATTTTTTCATCTGGTTTTTTTTTTCTGACACTTAGTTCTGTATGTGGTGCTGGGGTTCAAACCCAGGTCCTCAGGCGTGCCAGGCAAGTGCAGTAACCGCTTAGCCACTGCTGCAGTCCCCATTTTTGTTTTTTGTTTTTGTTTTTTTAAAGAAAGAGAGACAGTGAGAGAGAGAGAGAGAAAAAGAGAAACAATTTTTATTTAGTTTTTCTTGTGGCTTTTGATGCTCCGAGACTTCATGTATACGTGGTGCTGGAGTTTGAACTCACATACTCACGCATGCTGGGCAAGCGCAGTAACTGCAGAGCCACCACTCCAGCCCCTGTTTTTTTGTTTTTAATTTTAAGACAAGGTGTTGCTAAGCTGTTAAAGCTGACCTTAAATTTACAATCTTCCTGTCTCCTTGCCTCAGGCTTCCAAATCACTGGGAACTACAGGGGTATACCACCATGCCTGGCTAGAACAAAGGAAATTTTGATACATGCTACGATATGGATGAACCTTGAAGCCATTATGATAAGAGAATAAATCAGTCATAAAAGGACAAATATTGTATTATTCTGTTTACACCAAGTGCCTAGAGAAGTCAAAAACAAAGTAGAATGGTGGTTGCCAGGAGCCAGGAACAGAGTGGAGTGGAGAGTAGGTGTTTATCGGATATAGAATTTCAGTTTTGCAAGTTGAAAAGACTTCTGAGATAGATGATGGTGATGGATACACAAATGAATGTGAATGTACCTAATGCTGCAGAGCTGTACACTTAAAAATGATCAAGATGTTAAAGTTTTTGTTACATATATTTCACCACAATAAAAAATGTTTTAAGAAAGCATAAGCATGGCTGGGCATGATGGCACACACCTGTAATCCTAGTGACTCCTGGGAGCTGAGGCAGGAGTGATCTTGGGTTTCAGCCCATGCTGGGCAACTTAAGCAAGACCTTGTATCAAAATAAAAGATAAAAGGGGCTTCAGTCATGGCTTAGCGGTTGGAGCACTTCCCTGGCATGCGTGAGGACCTGAGTTTGAACCCCAGCACCACGTACACAACTGGGTGTTGTAGAAATCAGAAGCAGATGAAAAATAAATAAATTGATTCTCTCTCTCTCTTTTTAATTTTTTATTAAGGAGTTGAGTTATTGTACAATCATAAATGCATATGTGACAATATACACATTTGTTCTTAAACCAGAATTACCCCCACATTGCCCACACCCCAGTCTCTTGGTTCTTCTGTATTTTGCCCCTACAAGCAATATAAATGTTTAGATTGTGAATTTTCCAGATCTCTCCCTCTCCCCTCTCTCTCTTTAAAAAAAAAAAAAAAAAAAAAAAAAAAGGACTGAGATGTAGCTCAATGGCATAGCACCCCTGGCTTCAATCCCTAGTACTGCAATAAATAAGTAATGTCTGCCCTTGGTGGAATTTAGGTGGACTAAAGATTTAAATGAGAATGACAAAATAGGAAAGTAATAGAGAAAAAATAAGAAATTATCTTTTTTATTTAGGTATCTAAACAAGGGACCAAAGAAAACCTTAAATGCAAAAACCATAGGCAAAAGTTGATGAATTTGTTTTAATCAAATTCAAGGATTTTGTGCTGCTAATCTACACAAAGTTAATATACAGATAATACTGGGAGAAGAAAAATCAAGTTAAAATTGACAAGAATTATTGTCTAGAATGAACAAGGAACTCCTGCAGTCAAGAAGAGAAAGGCAGTAATCTCAGTAGAAAATGGGCCAAGATTAGAATAAGCAATTTACAGATTTAAGAAACCCGTAAGTCTAAGCATGCGAAAAGATCACCAATTTTATGGGCTATGAGAAATAGCCACAATAAAACAAAATACTACTTTATACATTTTTTTTTTAAAGAAAGGGGGCAGTGAGAGAGAGAGTGAGAATCAATTTTTATTTAGTTTTTCACATGGCTTTTGTTGCTCTGAGACTTGGTTGTGTGCGTGGTGCTGAGGTTTGAACTCGCATACTTGCTCATGCCAGACAAGCGCTGTAAGCACTGAGCCACCTCTCCAGCCCCTATACATTTTTTTTAAAAGAGAGAATCAATTTTATTTAGTTTTTCATGTGGCTTTCATTGTTCCGAGACATTGTTGTGGACGTGGTGCTGGGGTTTGAACCCACGTACTTGCGCATGCCAGACAGGTGTCGCAACCACTGAGCCACCACTCCAGCCCACTTTACACATTTTATATTGACAAAATTTAGAAAGATGGATAATGTCACATGTTGGCAGGAAGGTGAATATATTGTAACCTGTGTCCTTTACTGGTGGGAAAGGAGTCTGGTACAGACATTTTGGAGACTCAGCTAGTAATAATTAAACTTCAACTATATGCATTTGCCTTAGCCCAGTGAATCTTCTCCTTTGTTTCTGTTCCACATAGCATATCATAGACATGTATTATTTGTGGACTGAGGGATTTGGAAATGAATGCACTTCCATCCTGGAGTAGGGGGCAGTAGGCAAGAACTGGAATATTTATATCATGAAATGATATACAGCAATTAGAAGATATAAAGCCTTAGGCAACATTAGGCAACATGAATGGAACTTAAAACAGTTTCAGTCAAAAAAGTAAACAATGAAGCAATTTCATTTCTATAAATTAAAAAGATATGGGTGCTGGAGTAGTAGCTCGGCGGTTACAGTGCTTGCCTGGCATGCACAAGTACACGGGTTCAAACCCCAGCACCCAAGTACACAACTAAGTGTCAGAGCAACGAAAGCCGTGTGAAAAACTCAATAAAAATTGATTATCTCTGTCTCTCTCTCTCTCTCTCTCACTGTCCTTCTCTCTTTAAAAAAAAGAAAAAAGAAGATATACATTCAAAGATTCTTAAATAGAATATAAAAACATGAAGCTTAAGATTAAAAATTGTCAAATTAAATATTGGCCAAATTGTCTACTCTTCAAAAGACACTACTAGGATAATAATAAGACAAGTTGCAGAATAAAAAACATCCAAACACATGTAGAATATTATAAAAAATTCAGTATTTTATAATAATAAGCTAAATTGAGCAAAAGATTTGAAGAGATACGTTACAGAAGAGGATTATAAGACTAATTCGAAAATATTCTCAACTTTATTAGTCATCAGGGAAATACAAAACCACAGTAACATTAGATATCTATCAGAATGGTTGAAGTTTAAAAAAACATGATAACGGGCTGCAGTGGTGACGGAGATTACGGTGCTTGCCTGGCACGCACAAGTACACAGGTTCGAATCCTAGCACCACATACACAACAAAGTGTTAGAACAATGAAGGCTACGTGAAAGACTGAATAAAGTTCATTATCTCTCTCTCTCTCACTCACTGTCCCTCTTTCTTTAAAAAAGAAAGCATGATAACAAATTGTTAGCAAGGAGACATAGGGCACAGAACTCTGATGGTATTGCTGTTGTGAATGTTAAATATGTAATTACTTTGGAAACCAGTTGGCAGTTTCTTAAAAAGATAAACATACTTGCCAAATGACAGAGTCATTCCATTGAATTTATATAAGAAAAATGTAAACATAGGTCCACATGAAGACCTGAATGTTGCTACCAACTTTATTCCTAATATCCCCATGGTGGAAAACAGCACAGTTGCCTGTCAGCTGATGAATGGACAAGCAAATGTGGGCTATCCACACAATGGAGTACTATTTGGCAATGTAAAGGAACAAACTTGATACATGCAGCACAGCCACAGCATGTTGAATTAATTGTTCTGAGCAAAAGACCCTAGGTAGTAAAGAACACATAGTGTATGGTTCCATTTGTGTAACATGGAAACAAATCATTAGTGATTTAAAAGCACATCAGTAGTTGCCTGGGGTGAAGAATGAAGGGAGGGAGGGATTACAGAGTTACATGATAGAAAACATACAGTTATTCAAAGAAGATGAACTATACATACACACTTTAGACACAGTAGAATGCTTGCCTTTGGGGTAATAAAAATTATGACTTGATTTATGTTATTTTCTGGAAGGTTTCTTGCAACCTAGTATGGTCAGATAATTGTTTCTGTGTACTTATACATTCTGTGATAATTGGGAGGATGACCCATCTAAGCACAAGGAAGAAGGCTCTCAGGGGATAGAAGGGCCAGCATGTGCACCAATCCCCACAAAACATTGCTGTGAGAAATGAGAGAATGCTGAAATAGGTATACTATGTTCCTGGGTCAGAAGACATGTTGTTAAGACATTGAACCTCAGGGCTGGATCCGGTGGCTCAGCGGTTATATCGCTTGCTTGTAACCATGCCAAGGACCCTGTTCAAACACTACCACCACATAAACAACAAAATGTTGGAAAAACAAAACCCAGATGAAAACAAATAAAGTTGAATCTTTCTGTCTTTCTGTCTCTGTTTCTCTCTTTAAAAAAGGCATCGAATCTCCTAGGTTTGTTTAAAAATTCAACATATTCTCAGCCAAAATCACAGAAGGCTTGGAGTCTAAATTGAAAACTAATTTTTAAATTTCAGTGGAAGTATGGACAGTCTAGAATAGCTAAAAACATTTTGAAAAAGAACCAAATTGAAAGGTTTACATTGACTGCTTTCAAAATTGACGGTGAGGCTATACACTAACCGAGACAGAGTCACTCTGGTGTAAAGTAGACATGCAGATCAGTGGATCAGAGAAGAGAGTCCAGAAATAGACCTGTGCATGTATGGCCAATTGATTTATGTGGGAGGAGATGGGTTCTGGGGGTTGTATCTCAAAATGCTTTACCACTGAGCTACAACAACAACAACAAAAGTAAAAACTTTTCAAAATACTGGTACAAAAATTAAAATTAAAGGCAAGCCACAAACAGCAAATTTTGCAAAACTTATACAACAAAAGAATTATATTTCGAATATACAAAGAACTCTTAAAACTTAGTAATAAGAAGACAAAGAACTAGTTAAAAATGGACAAAGAAGGTGTAGGAGTGTAGCTCAGTAGTAGAGTATTTGCCTGGCATGCATGAATGAGGTCCTGGGTTCAGTCCGTCCTTAGCAGTGGTATGAATAACCACTTCACTAAAGTATATGCACAAGTGGCAGGTAAGGACTTGAAAAGATATTCCACATACTAGCAATTAGGAAAAAATGTAAATTAAAACTCCACAGTAAGATACTACTCTTTCAGAATGACTAAAATTAAAGAGACTATATTTGGTATATGATGGAAAGTAACGATTAAATTTTGCACTGCTGGTGGGAATCTAAAATGGTATAAAACTACTTTGGAAAACAGTTTGATAATTTTACAAAAATTAAACACTCAGTTTCATACCTCCAGCCATTCTACTGAGACAAATGAAACTCTATTTGCATGCAAAGATTTGTACAGGGATGACTCCAGCAGTTCTGTTTGTAATAGCTAAAGATTGGGTATAACCCCAAATAAACAGATGTTGGCAATGGAATTCTCAGTCTTAAAGACTGAGACAATGGACATGTCCTCAGCCTCGTCGTAGTGGTGGCCTCACAGGTGTGAGGGTGCTAGAACGGATCAAGTTCTGCATGCTGTATAGGAGCAGTTTATTGTATATAGTCATGGTTCCGATGTGAAGTATCCGTGAAGGCTTGCTGTGCAGTGCAGCAACGTTCAGAGGTTCAGAGGTGGGGCTTTTGGGAACTGAAGGGACCATGAGGACTCTGACCTCATCAGTAGTAGTTCACTGGTTGATTAGTAATTCGATGGCATTATGGGGAGGTGGAGGAAATTTTAGGAGGTGGGGCTTAGTAGGTCACTGGAAGCTTTGTGAGGGTATTCTTGTCCCTGGCTCCTTTCCTTCCTCGCTGCCTCCCTCCTCTGCTTGCTGGCTGCCAAGAGCTGAGCAGCTTTCCTCCACCACACCTGCCTTGATGTTCTGCCTCAGCTCTGCCCTGAAGCCATGGAACCAGGTGACCATTGACTAAAACCTCTGAAAACACAAGTTTTCTCAGATATTTGTCATAATAATGAAAAGTTAACACCTATGTTAATTATAACTCAATAGCACTGTTTAAAAAACAGCCAGAGACAAAAAGATTACAATCAAAGGACAGCAGTTCAGCCAGTCGGCCTCAAGAGCAGCAATAAAAGCCAGAAGCCAGAAGGAGTGAACTGTTTTACCGTTTTAAAGAAAACAGCAGTGAACCTGGAATCTGTGCGCCAGGACACCACCTTTCAAGAATGAGACAAACACTAAAGAAATATGCTAAAAGTAAAGGAACTTAAGAAGTTTAACCTTCCAGGAAAGAGGTGCAGGAAGGAGTGATGAGCAAAGAACGTGGTAAACGTGTGGGTAACCTGAAGACGCATTGGCTATACACCCCTCTCAGAAGACCATGTGCCCGGTCCGCATTTGGCATCATAAATGCAAAGGGTAAATTATTAGACTATACTATGTGTTAGTGATGGAATTTAAGTTAAGAAAGCTTCTTAAGGGCTGGAGCGGTGGCTCAGCGCTTTCGATGCTTGCCTGGCGGGCACGAGGACCTGGGTTCAGGCCCTGGCACCACGTGCCAGCTGGGTGTTGGAGCAACTGGGGCCATGTGAAAAACTAAATAAAGTTATTTCTCTCTTTCTCTGTGTCTCTCACTGTCCTCCTGAGAAAGAGAGAAATTATTTAGTTTTTCACATGGCCTTAGTTGCTCCAACACCCAGCTGTGCACGTGGTGCTGGGGTTTGAACCCGGGTCCTTGTGCTTGCCGGGCAAGCACCGAAACCTCTGAGCCACCGCTCCAGCCTGTCCCTCTCTCTTTAGGAAAAAAAAAAAAAGCTTCTTAAGAGTTAGAGCATTTTTTTTTTAAAGATAGAGTCAATTTTTTCAATCTGGTTTTATTTATTTGTGTATGTGGTGCTGGGGAACAGGCCCAGGACCTTGTGCTTGCCAGGTAAAGTGCGCTACCACTGAGACACCTCTCCGCTCCCACGTTGGCCTTTTTTTTTTTTTTTTTTTTTAAGAGGGGAAGAGAGAGAGAGAATCAGTTTTATTTAGTTTTCATTTGCTTTCATGGCTCCAACACTTCGCTGTGTACGTGGTGCTGGGATTTGAACTCACATCCCCTGTGCATGCCAGATAAGCGCTGCAACTGCTGAGCCACCTCTCCAGCCCCACAATGTGGACTTTCTTTAGTTAAATATGCAGGTGAGATTTCTAGGCTAACCACTACATATAACGATAATATGTGAAGTATGTAACTTTAAAACTAGGGCTGGGGGTTTAGCTCAGTGCGAAGCACTTGCCTAACAGACTCAAGGCCCTGAGTTCAATTGCTAGTACCTCAAAAAAATAAATAAATAAATAAAGAGAAAGAGAGAAGGACAGATTCAAGGATTAAAAGCTGAATGTACTGATAGTGTCAGCCCCAAGAGACATAGTCTCTCTGAGCACAGCAGAGAGCTATCTTTTATAGGTTCTTAAAGTTTGATCAATTTTTTTAAGAGAGGGAGAGAAAAAGACAGAATTTTATCTTTTTTCATCTTTTTTATTTTTTAAGACAAAGAGGAAGAACTAGTTTTTTGTCTCGTTTTCGTTGCTCCAACACTTAGCTTTATATGGATTCTGGGGTTCGAACCTGGGTCCTCATGTATGCCAGGCTAGTGCTGTAACTGCAGAGCCACTGCTCCAGCCCCAAGTTTGATCAAATTAATATTTCATATTAATAAGAAGATGCCAATTGCCTGTTGCACTGTGTTGACATCTGCACTGATACTGCAAAGTGACAGTGGATATCCACTCACACCATAGCATGAATCAGAGCAGGGGACCAGACTGTATTATCTTTATCTCTGCTGCACACAGTTTTTTTTAAAAGCCAGTTTTACTTAAAAAAAAGTTTTTTTTTAAGAGGGACAGGGTGTGGGAGAGAAAGAGAATTGATTTTATTTAGATTTTCATGTGGCTTTCGTTGCTCAAACACTTCCTTATATGTGGTGCTGGGGTTTGAACCTGGGTCCTCGCACATGCCAGCAAGTGCTATAACCATTGAACCACTGCTCCAGCCCCAAAAAGTTATTGATGAACCAGGTTTAATTTCATTAATTTTTTTTTAAAGAGAGAATTGATTTTATTTAGCTTTTCATGTGGCTTTCGTTTCTCCGACACTTTGTTGTGTATGCGGTGCTGGGATTCAAACCCGTGTCCTCACGCATGCCAGGCAAGTGCTGTTAACCGCTGAGCCACCACTCCAGCTTTAATTTCATTAATCCTGACTTAAATATAGTTTTACTCAAGTGTGATGAAATAGAAAATATGCATAAAGCACTATGACTGTACACTGAAATCTTATTGTTGTCTCAGTGAAAAGCAGCGGTGTGGACTGAACTGTAGCCAAGCTAGCTCTTCTTTTGGAAACACCGTTTTTACTTGAAAAAATGTTTGATGGGTAAACTACGCTAGGCTGGGGCATTTGGCAGACCTTTTTTCACAAATGAAGTGAGCCTGTTTTTTCAAATAACTGGGTTTTCTTTTCAGTGATAAAACTCAAGCTTTCTGGTGAAATCTTGAGTTCTGAAAAACTTGTATCTGTTGCCACAAGCGTGAAACCTTACTATTTAAACACTTCTCTGATAAGACAGATTGTGGTATTAACAAGTTTGTTCCGATATTGTATGATGTAGAGCATTGGAAGACGTGCTTAACCCACTGTTGGGATGTTCTGAGATCAGGCAGGCATGGATGAAAGAGCTGCTTGCAGGATAATATAGACCAATAGCTTTTAATGTCATAGGGTTGAAAATGTTCATTGTTACGGTTCCAGATCCCATATTGTGACTGACCTTAGGAAATGACCACTTGTTGCGGTAACAAACTAAAACTAACTCACAAGAGGAATACCCACAGTCATTTGAAAAGGTTATTATACTATTCCTTCTTTTTCTGTTTATCTTTGAGAGTCTACATTTTTTCACATATTTTATTTAAAAGAACAGTTTATAATAGATTGAATGCAGAAAGAAGCAAGAACCAATTTTTTTAAAGTTGAAGGGATTTGTAAAAATGTCAAAGCTACTTTTTTTCTTTTTTTGTCTTGGAAAATATATTGTTTCATAAATTATGTTATTTATGGTAATATTTAATTGATTATAATTTTAAATGAATTAGCAAATATTTTTAAAATTTCTTAGGCTTTTTTTTTTTTTTTTTGTACTGGGGATTGAACTCAGGATCACTTAACCATTGAGCAACATCCCCCCAGTCCTTTTTAATTATTTTCAGTTTGAGACAGGGTCTCACTAAGTTGCTTGGGGCCTTGCTAAATTGCTGAGGCTGGCTTTGAATTTGAGATCTTCCTGCCTCAGCCTCTTGAGCCACTGAGATTGCAGGGATTACCAACATGCCTGGCTAAAAATTTCTTAGTTTTAATTTACAATATAGTAAATATTAACATAGCTGTTTTCATATATACACTTGAACTATTAGGGGTCCTCAGTAAGTTCTGAGGTGGTCCTGATAACACTTTTCTATAGTGGAGGACTTTCAGAACTAGGAGTGTTCAGGGGTTAGTGACCTTCAGTTAAGGATTCATAATTATCTGAGGAAGGCTGCTGTTGACTGGGTGACTTTCAGATGCACAGTTCTTGAAGTGAAGCTGTCGTTAATTATCTAGTTTTCAAAATATGGTATGAAACTATAGTTAATTTGGATGGGTTTAAAACTGCAGACAGTGCTTGACTTATGATAGTTCAACTTACCATTTCTTTTCTTTAGTTTACAGTGTATGAAAATGTTTCCAACCAACCATTCTGTTTCTTACTTTTATTATGGTATTCAGTAAATTACATGAAATGTTCAAAACTTAATTATTAAATAGGCTTTGTGTTCCATGACTTTGCCCAACCACAGTGAGCAATGTAAACCTTGTGAACATGTTTAATAGGTAGCTAAGCCGTGATAGGTGGGAGGTTAGGTATATTAAATGCATTTTCACCTTAACTGAGGGTTTATTAGGATATAATCCTCCTCCTCGTCATCATCTTCCCTTTTTAAAGAGAGATGGAGAGAGTGAGAAAGAAAGAATCAGTTATTTTTAAACAATTTCATTTAGCTTTTCATGTGGCTTTCGTTGCTCCTACTCTTCATTGTGTATGTGGTGCTGGGGTTCGAACCCGCCTCCTTGCACATGCCAGGGAAGTGCCATAATCACTGAGCCACCATTCTAACCTCGAGAATCAATTTTATTTATTTTCCATTTGGCCTTCATGTCTCTGACATTTAGTTACATATGTGGTGCTGGGGTTTGAAACCAGGACCATGTGCATGGCAGGCAAGTGCTGTATCCGCTGAGCCACTGCTACAGACCCCCATAATCCTAAATTGAGGGCCACCTATAGTTCTAGTAGTTACCTCCTGCTGTAGAAAAAGAACAGTCAGGGCTGGGGATATAGTTCAGTGCTAGAGCACTGCCTGAGCGTATGCAAGGCCCTGGGGTTGATCTACAGAACAACAGGCCCCCCCCCCCCAAAAAATCAGTACTTTCCTAGGTAGTTAAAAATCTTTTATTCTCAATGGAAATAGAAAACATAACTCTTAATATTCTCTTACAATTCAGTAGGAAGAAGACAACTTAATTTTAAAAGTGGGCAAAGAGCTGGGTGCAGTGGTGCACGCCTGTAATCCCAGTGTCTTAGGAGGCTGAGGCAGAAGTATTTCAAGTTCAAGGCCAGCCTCAGCAACCTAGCGAGGCTATAAGCAACATTGCGAGAACCTGTGTCAAAATAAAAAGGACTGGGATATAGCTCAGTAGTTAAGCACCCCTGGGTTCAATCCCCAGTACTAAAAATATGTAAACAATAAAAAAATATGTGAACAAAGAATGTGAATAATCAAAAAAGAAAGAATGTGAATAATCATTTATTCAAAGAAGATATGTGATGGCCAATGGCATATGAAAAGATGTTCAGTATCATTAATCGTTAGGGAAATGTAAATCAGAACTACCATGAGACACTACCTAACAACCTCTAGGATGGCTTTAAACCAAGTGACAGTAAGTAATAAGTGTTAGTGAGGATGTGGAGAAGTTGGAACCTACCCTCGTGCCCTACTGGTGTGGGAATGTAAAATGATATAAACACTGTGGAAAATGGTCTGGCAGTTCCTTGGAAAGTTAAATATAGAGTCACCATTTGACCCAGCAATTCCCTTCCTCAGTTTAAAGTCAAGAGAAAATGAAAGCGTGAACACATGAAGACTTGTGCACAAATGTCAATAGCAGTATTATTCATAACAGCAAAAATGGAAGCAGCCAAGTGTTCATCAGCTGCAATGTGATATGAAATGAAATGTGGTATGTGCATACAATGGAATAATACTCAGCAATAAAAACGAATGAGATATTGATGTATACTAAAATATGGATGAGCCTTGAAACATGCTACTGAAAGAAGCCAGGCCAAAAGACCACATTGTACGGTTCTGTTTGCTGGAAATAGACGAATTATAGAGACATAAAGTAAATTAGTGGTTGTTTAGGGTTGAGAAGAACAAGAGGATGATAGCTGAAGGGTATGGGGTGCTTCTTCCTTACCTGTTACTGCCAAGCCTGTCTCGGCATAGACAGGGACGTTCCCCATGCTGGGGAGCTTCAACGGTTCATTTCCTGTTGGTGGGAGTTTGGGAGCCTGTCAGATTTTGCAGTCACACACTATTTCAGGTGGGGCTTGGAGAATTTTGGCTGTACGGTTAGTTCCCTTAAGTAGCTAACTGTAAAAGAAATGGGGAAGGGGTGTGCTGGGATTGAGAGCGTGTGCTCTGTCACAGAGCCATGCCCCAGCCCCTTGTTCTGCTCTTAGATAATTGTGGAAATATGAATATGGCCTGAGCAGTTGATGATAAAAAATAAATTAGCTAGATGTGATAATGAGGTTGTAGCCATGTAAGGAAATGTCTGTGTTTTATGATAATATCCATGTGTTTAGGCATATGGCAACAAGGAATCAGATTAATTTTATTTTTAATTGTTTTATGTTTTTAGTTTTTTAGTTGCTCTATTATTGTGTGTGTGTTTTTTAAACATGGTTATGAAGTTTAATTCAACCATTATACCTAATTCTGCCTCATAAAAAATAACAAAATGTTCCTATCAAAATTGCATTGTGATATGAGGACAGGTTTCTTGTTTTGATACAGTTCTATAAAAATGTTGGCACCAGTTGCTATTTAAATTTTAAGGCTTAATAAAAATACAGACTAATAATTTCTTAATGTAGTTTGGAGGTTTGAGAACAGGATGTGTCCACATACAGGCAGTCCCTGATGCTGATAGCATCTTCCTAATGTTGGTGACCACCACATTCACACTGCTGGGCACACCTGGGCAGTGCCTCCTCTGTTCCTGGCAGTGGGTACGCTGACCAGCCCATAACCTCAGAGGAGGAGAAGGAACAGATGGGGACTGGAGTAAGGGGAGGCACTGCTGTAGGTTGAATTTCCCCCACTCTACCAGAAATCCCTGCCAGTGAGTGGAACAAGGAGCTTCCTTCTCATTGGGATGACAGCAGGGGTCAACACAGTAATGTCAGATTTTTTTCTTGGGAAAATGATTTAGAATTCGCAATTTATTTTCTCTAAGAAAACATTGTTACAAACGGTGGTTCATTTCAACCATTAGCAGCCTTTCCTTGTAAGTTAAACAAGTTAGTGGGTTTTGGCTTAAAAAACTTAGCATCATTTATAATATTTTAGTGGACCCCTCCTCCCCCGAATCCCAATGTTTTCATAAATGACTTTGAACAGCAACCTGTTAGATTTCTTGAGAGTTACATGGAACACATGTTCTTTGCATCCAAAGTTTATAGGGCAGCTGAAGGGGTACAATTCTTTGGTTGACAAGTTATATGCAGACCCCTTCATGTGCCAGGAGCAAGAGTCAGAGTATGGGGGAACAGCAGCTAGGCCAATGTGTGTGTGTCTACACAAGACCTCCTGCTCCTCCAAAGTTAAGGATGCTGAGGATGTTTCTAGCACCTGGCGTAAACTTCGTAGGCACTTAACAGCCATGCCACCCAAACCCTTTTCTGTTGACATGCCTACAAAGAGAGAAGCAGAGAACTGAGGCTGCAGTGAATGGAGAGGGACCTCTACCTGACAGATGAAGCAACACGTCTCCTGGGAGCCCAGCATCTGCTGGCAGGTGACTGGGTGTGCTGACAGACTGCTCAACACCTAGGACCATGTGTACACTAGGGTTCAGAGATTCTGCAAAGCTTTCTAAAGGTGGCCCACACAGCTCTTCCTCTTTGGTGTGCCTGAGCAATGGACTTCTTTCTGGAAGATGTCAGAAACCAAGCCCAAAAGTGAAGCTGGTACTTGAAAACGGCTCTTTAGAAATTAATAAACCAACCTAAGAACCAAGGTTCTCAAACAGTTCCCCTAACTGCAGGAACAAAAACACAGGAAGGCTCTTAACAAGCCTAACACTTGCAGAGATCTGTACAGGTCTGGAATCCTGCAGAGGCCTGTGGGCCAAACCTGCAGGAGGAAGTGTGGCTTTGGAAGTGGGCTTCACATCATCAGTGAAGAACAAAGGCCTAGTTTAAGGCTGATGAGAGGAAAAGGAGGAACAATCTACAAGCACACCTTGCACGTCAAGGACTGAGGCTAGTTCCTATGAGAGAAAGGCGAGTTCCTACGTGAGATGTGGTCACATATGAGATGCAGAAACTAGGCTGCTCAGAGAACCAGGGCAGAAAGCTTTCCAGAGCAGCAGACTGAGGACAACTATTTCTTATTGACTGCTGCTGAGGAAAGGCAATCAAGATGTTTCAAGAGTGCAGGAGAATACACTGGGTTTGGTGGTCTCTCAGGAGTGGAAGCCATTCTAATGATGGGTAACTGGCACTAGGATCTCTATGTGCCAGGGGGATGCTCTATGCAGAAACTCCCACTGCCTTCCTGATGTCCAACAGCAAGACAAGTTGTCTGGGTTTTCTTCAGATGTTTCTGGATGCTCATGGAAGACCCCGCACTGCCTCCTGCTGCCCTGCACTGTTTTTCTGCCCTCGTTGCCCCAACACTCCTCTGTGTACGTGGTGCTGGGGTTTGAACTCATTACTTGCACATGCCAGGCAAGCGCCATAACTGCCGAGCCATCGCTCCAGCCCCTCCTTATTATGGTTTGATTTGCATTTCCATGATGCCACGCATTTTTTCATATGCCTGTACCTGTCGGCCATTTGTGTAAGAGACTTGTTTTAAAACAGTGCAGCCAAGAAAGAATGAAGGGGAAAGAAAGAGGTGGGGCGAAGGAAGGGAGGGAGAGACAAGGCCAGCAGCAGTGTCCTGCTGAATCCGTTGCATGGGGTCAATGTACCATCTTCTCTACCTTTGTGTAGTGAAAAACTTTAATTAAAAAAAAGATTCTGTGAATTAAAATAATCTTCTTATTTCTTAAAAAAAAAATGAGAGAGAGCAGATGTCCAGCTTCTAAGCAAGAAGCTTCGTTGCCCTAGCAATGAAAGTGAATTAAAAATGGGTGATTTTAAGCTCCGTGGTGCACCTGCATGCTTGCATGCCTGTAATCCCGGCAACTTGAGAGGCTGAGGCAGGAGGACCGACAGCTCAAAGCCAGCCTCAGCAATTAGCGAGACCCTGTCTCCATATAAAAAGGGCTGGGGATGTGCCACAGTGGTTAACTGAGCCTGGGTTCATTCCCTGGTACTGAAAAAAAAAAAAAAAAAAAGACGGGTGATGCTGAGAAAGGCAAGGAGATGTTTGTTCATATTCAGAGGTGTGACCAGTGCCACCCCATGGGAAAGTATGACAACACAAGACGGCCTGATCTCCATGGGTTGCCTGGTTGGAAGGCAGGTCAGGCTGTTGGATTTTCTCAGACATCAGCAAGAACAAAGACGTAACCTGGGGACAGCATTCGCTGAGCAGGGTGTCTGGAGAATCCCAGAAAGTACATCCCTGGAACAGAGTGTCTTCACTGGCATGAAGGAAGACAGTCAGACTTAACAGCTTATCTCAAGGCAGCTACTAAGGAGGAAGCGTCACAGCTTTATTTATTACCAAACAGAAACATCTCGTGGCTTTTCACCAGAATTCAAGTGACGTCATACACCAGAATTCGGATCATGAATGACTGTCAGAACATTTTTGCTGGACAGTCCTGATTTAAGCAAAATTTGCTTGTAGTTCAATCAATATGTTTAAAAAAATTTGATAGTAATCCCAGTTCAATAAATTACTGTCATGGTTTTCCCTTTCTAAAGATATGTTTGGACATGATTAGCAATGCTCAGCTTTTCACAAACATGGTGAATGCCATCTCAAAACTAGTTGTATATTTAGGTTTGTGTAACTGGTTTTGTGAATATATTTACTGTAGGAAATTCCTTCACTGTCTCAAAGCAGCGTGAGACCCACAAGTGTTTCAGTTTGTGTTCATTAGTCTATTAAAGGCAATGGCTGAAGATAAGGAAGCGGTATCTATCCTATATTTTTGTTGACCGTGCCAATTTGACTAATTCCCTAGGTCTAAAATGCTGCTTTTTCATTATGAAAAGGCATTTAATGTAGTTTATGTTTAATATTAAATAAAGAATAATACTTCTCAAAATAATCAAGTAAGAGACTTTTGACCTTTTACTGACTGTCCTTTGTGCACTGTCCTCCCCTGGAGCCCTTAAATTGATTTGTGGCTATTTTGCAAGACCCTCTGAAACAATCTAGGGTGGGAGACAGTACTTTTAATCTGATCTTCCTCTGTGAGTTCACTCCAATTGTCTGCAAGAGAACTCAGTCATAGTTGAAAAATGTTTAAGACCATAGTTTTATCTCCTGTGGAGGTTCCTGCCTCGCAGTGTCCTCTTAAAACTCCTTTTGTCGCTGGGTTTGATGGTGCACAGCTATAGTCCCAGCTACTCAGGAGGCTGTGGCAGGAGGATCACAAGCTAAAGGCCAGCCCAGGTGATTTAGGGAGACCCTGTCTCACAATCAAATTAAAAGGGCTGGAATATAGCTCATTGGAAGAGCATCCCTGGGTTCAACCCCCAGTTCTGCAAAAAATAAATATTTTTCAAATGCTTCAGTTTAGGGTGCAAATACTACTATTTATTTAGGAGGGGGTGGGGGAATTGTGCATATGCTCCTATTTATATGTGCATTACCATATATGTCTAGGTTTGCATACATGTGTGTAAGATAACTCTGGAAGCATGAAACCTACAATAGTAACTTTGATTTCCTTCTAGGAAGAAAACTGATAGCTGGGAGATAAAAGTGAGTGAGATTTCTGGGGAGAGGATAGGTATAGGATGACAGGGACCAAAGACCAGATCCTAGGACAGTGGGAAGAATCTTGAGAAGGAGAGGTGGGAGACTAAGTCAGAGGGAGAAGTTTCAAAGGGCAAATCATGCAGGGGTGGGTACGTGCTTTCCCCCAGCATTTCCATGCCCAGGAATTCATCTACAGGGATTCTTGCATTCTTGGGAAAAGGTCCCTGTGCAGGGTTACCCACTGCAGCATTTTCTGTTCATCTGTTTATCTGCAGCATTATTTTATATTATATATTATATTATATTACATTATTTTATATATTATATATTATTTTATATATTATATTATTTTATATATTTGTTTATTTTTGCTGTACTGGAGATTGAATTCAGGGACCTTTTACCGTTGACCTACATTCCCGGACCTTTTGAGATTTTTTTTTTTAGAAATTTGAGACAGGTCTCTCTAAATTGCCTGGGCTGGCCTCAAGTTCAGTCTTCCTACCTGCCTCATGTTTCCAAGTTGCTGGGATTATAGTCTACACCACTGTGCCCAGCTACAGTATTGTTATTTTTTGTTTTTGTTTTTGTTTTTGTTTTTAAGAGAGAGGGACAGTGAGAGACAAAAAGAATAAATTTTTATTTAGTTTTTCATGTGACTTTCATTGCTCTGACCCTGTTGTGTATGTGGGTGCTGGGGTTTGAATCCGTGTACTCGCGTATGCCAGGCAAGTGCCATCACTGCCAAGCCACCACTCCAGCCCCTACAGCATTATTGTTTTTAATCACAAATGTTTGGAACCAATTCAAGCGTGCACTAGTAGGGGACAAATCAAATAATTTCTGTTTCCCCCATACAGTGAGTGCACTGCACCTGGAGAAGGAGGAGACCGTGTACGTGCTGATAGGAAAAGATTTCTAAAATTTATCATCAGGTGTCAGAAACAATGATCCAGAGTTTTGTTGGGGCTTAGAATATTTCAGATTTTTATTGTTGTAAGTGAATATAGCTGGTTGATAATATTCCTAATTACAGAGGGCTGGGTTGTTTGTCTCAGAGTTCTGAACTTTCTTCTTGTGAGCAACAACAGTTCATGTGGAAAAGCTGCAAAGGCGAATTTTCAAGTCATTAAATTCGCTCCACTTCAAACCAGTCAGAGTTGTCTCCTCCTGTTTGTGCCTGGCCACCAACTGCCTTTATATGGTAGTTCAGCTTTGGTGTGTAGTAGTCACCCTTAGCCACAAGAGGGCAGGAGAACCTTTTGATTGCCACAGCACAGGCTTGTGCTGGATGTCACTGTTAACAAAACCCTGCATGGCTTGTGAAATTATCCAAGTGGACTCAATTTTGTTTACCTTTATGTAAGTTCTTAATTTTTGCTGTATAGCATTGGCAAAAATATGTACAAATTGACCTCTGTTCTAATTTCCTACTGTGAGCATTATAAATGATAAGCTCCAGTGTAAAACCTTGCTCTCAAATCAGTACAATATAACACCCCAGCCCAGCAGTAGCTCATGCTCAGCTGTGGGAACCCTGGGAGCATTTTGAAGATGATAGAACCACATTAGGGTTGAAACTGATGGCTGTGGAGTTAATTGTGTTTTTGAGCTTGAAATCTTACCTGTGATTGATTTTTTTTTTTAAATGTCCTTTCATGACTTGATTTTTCTCATATGCCAATGTATTTGTAGGTTCACTGGATTTTATTTTTAGGGAGTGGGTGGTAATTTTTTCCCTTTTCTGATTAAGTTGATTCAGCTATGGTGCTATTCAGTAGGTATCTTCAGCATCAGGTCCCGTAGCTGAATGCCATTGTTATTATAATTATTATTTGTAATCATATTGTAAGCTTGAATTTGAGCTTGTACTTGCATCTTTTGTATTTTGTACATTTGGTCACTTAGATTTGGGAGTCCTATTTGGTTTCAGTCATGTATGTCTACTTTGTAGATTAAGTAGACTTCATCAACTATGGTCTATTTTGGGTTTGTAGTTTAATTTAGAATTGTGTTAAATTGATGTTTTACATTTGACTTCATTTTACATTAGTTTGAAGTAAATTATTTAATTTTTGAATTCTGGAATTTGAACATTTACTG
>PVKS010008987.1:0-30481 GCA_004027875.1 Aplodontia rufa | reverse complement strand
AACAAACAAAAAAAAAAAAAAAAACCCTGCATGGAAGAGTCCTTCAGCTCACTCCAGACCCTGTGCACCTGGTAGGCAGGTGACCTTTGCCTCCCCTGCCCCCTTAAAAAGTACAGAACGAGTTACAGTCCTGAACGCTTTCCGAGCTTGAGTGTGTAAGACATCAGAGGCATCATCATGTAATAAAGCATAAGTGGTGTGGCTTTGGGGTCCCTACCCCACCTAATATCAGGTCCTGGCTCTATTGCTTTGGGTCAATTACTTACTGTCTTGTGTTTTTTCCAATGAGATGATAGAAATAAAGCTCTTAGCCTTATGTCTTCTTCTCAAAAAGAGCTATTATGTTTATAATAATACCAGGTATCAGAGATAGATCATAGATACTCAGTAATTCTTGATATGTGGTTCTTAGTTATATATTTAATAATTCCTTTGATTATAAGCAAGGTGATAATAATTTCTTTAGGACAGTTTCAAAGCTCCATTTCTCAGAGAAGCTCACTAAATATTTGTGGCATCTTATTTTCTTGCAAGTAATTAGTCTTTTAGTAGGATGGTACATTCTGAATTTTTGCAGAGAGTCTCAGTTTAGAAGATTCTATGCCATGGTGATTTTGTGCATTTTTGATGGGACAATGTAGTATCTGTTCCATACACTAAGGCAGAGTTGGGCAGTATGATATTGCATTAAGGAATAGTGCCAATTTCAGGTTGAGATCCAGAGAGAGCAAACTGAGATAAAGATTAGTCTGTGAAAAACTTACTATGGAGTGGTTGTGGGATCAGCACCCTTGGGAAGGAAAATAAATGAAGTTGATGAGGAAGGGGGACGCGAAGCTTATACAGAGGGAGATGTTGAGCTATGATTCAGTCTCTGAAAAAGCTTTCGTCTACCCCTGGAAGACTGTGGAGTTGGCTGTGCCGAGTTGGAGAAGTGAGGCTGTGTCTTCATAGTTCCTCCTGACTAGTCACTGGATGCCTGTAGTCATTTTACAAGGCTGCCCCAGAAAGGGGCATGACCCTGTGCCACACCGTGCTTAGTCAAGACATTTCCTGAAGAGGGCCTTCTGTCCATCATGATTCCAGCAGCTGGGGAATAAGACCTTCATTTCCCTAGAGGGGCTGGGAGTGGCACACTACAGTCTCTACCACAATGCCCAAGTCCCCTGAAACAAAAAATGGCAACATGGTGTTTTGGTCCATTTGTGTTGCTATGGCAAAATACCTGATGCTGGGTAATATATAGAGAAGAGAGATTTGTTTGATTATTTTAGTGCTGGAAAGTTTAAACAGCATGGTGCAAGTGTCTGGTGACGACCCCAATGTTGCAACATAGCAGATGGCATCATATGGTGAAAGGGAAAGCCAGAGAGCGAGCCAAGGGCTTTCTAACAACCTACTATCAGAGTAATTAATCTAGGCCCTTGAGATGACATCAGTCCCTTCTGAGGGTAGTGCCCTCATGACCTAATTACCTCCCACAAGCTAATTAGACCTCTTGAAGGTCTCACCACCTTTTAGCACCATTATGTTGGGAACCAAGCTTTCAGCACATAAACTTTTAGGGGACAAACCACATTCAAACTATAGTACATGGCTAGTAGGGAAAGAGGGGATAGCTTTAGATGGAATTGTTTGCAAGTAATACTTTGGAATAATTTTTATTTGTACTAAGAATTCAGGATATTATTTTAGCGAGGGTGGAGTCTACTGTAACAAACCACTATATAGATTTTCAGTAGTTTAACAAAAAGAGGCTTATTATTCTCCTTTCACAATCTGATGCAGGCCTGTGGGGTTGGTGGAGATTGTTCTGACTAGTTTGTTTAGGGACACAGACTCCTTCCATCTAGTGACCCTGCCAGTCCCTAGGTCCTGGAACCCTGCACTGGATCTTCAGATCCAGCTCTGACTGGGGAAAGGGAAGAGCTTGCAGAATTGTCCAGAAGGTCCGGGATAGGCCTCCAGGAAGTAGCTGAGGGAGGAAGGAAGACAAAATGGCCCTCACTGCTACAGTGCTACATTGATAGCAACTCGGTTTCTGTATTGGTGAACCAAAGACACTTCCAAAACTATACATTTTGGATTACCCAGAGTTATAAAACTTAAATTGCTGCCATCACAGTATCATAATTTTAAAAAGTATCAAAGTTTAAAAAGGCTAAGGAAAACTAAATTTTACCAGAGAGGGGATAGAAGGGAGGAATATAGAATTGAGAATTTAAGGATTCCTTGCTCTAGAAACTTAGGAAGAGGTAAGATAGTTGTGTGTGTGTGCATACATGTGTAGGTTTATTTTTAGATTGAGAAGCGCTGATCTTGTCACAGAGCTACGAAAACAACCTCTTCTTCCCTAGCTATAGCAGGGCTGTCTTCAGCATGTAGACCCGAGGTAACTGAGGGGTCTTGGATATGAGGAAATCTTAATGCAGAGTGCACTGACAGCTCCTTGCTGGATTCACGTGAATACCACCCACCCAAGAAGCCAGGGGTTGGAGGAAGAGAGGCCAAGAAGAGGTATCCGTTACTTTTTCTGCCAGTCAAGGAGGATTACTGCTGAGGGATGGTTTCTTCCTCAGGCATCTTTGCTCTGGGTGGTGTGGGACGCGCCTGGCCTGGGAAGCTTGCAGACTGAAGTTAAAGTTCAGAAAGGAACTGAGCACAAGACAGCGGTGGAAGGCTTTGGGAAATAGGTGTACTCTGACAGGTGGGTGGGACATTGGGGACCTGGGGGTCCCCACTTAAGGTAAGTGGAATGTTGGAAATTTTTCTGAAGTCCACCTATGAGCAACGGCAGTAGGGCAGGGGGAAGTGAGACCAAAGGTCGGGAGTAGGGCAAGGTATAGGGGCCTCAGTGTGGGATCTGGAGTTCAGGTTTAATGACTGGGCCATTAAAGGTTCTTACCCTTCATGGAAAGACGTGGTGAAAATGTGGTGCTCTGAATTTAGTGTGAAGAAACATTAACAGAACATAGGTTTCTTATGGAATTTTTATTTGAGTACCTAGTACTCCCTCAGAAAAGTTCATTTCACATCCATTTAATCATACTGATGCGGGGTTTTTGAATTGAGGTCTGATTCTGTGCTCCCGCTGGTGAATGAAGAAGGCCTGGCTACAGAATTCTGTAGCCAAAGTAGCCTGTTTTCAGTGTTTGCAGCTCTTCTCAGTTAGAACTGAGAAGTTGGGCTAGTTGCAGGTCCCTCAGGTCTCTGCAGCCCAAAAGTGTTAGCAGCTACCCAGCTAAGAGCTGGGATTTCCCAGCGCATTGCAGCTCTTGGTGTGGGAACACACCCCAGGATCTTCTGGGTCCTTGTCTCACAAATTTGAAGAATAAAATCCACAGACAACCACAGAAGGGGGAGTAAAAGGAGTAGGATTTATTTAGGAAGAAAAGCAGAGACTCTGCAAGGTGGAGGGGAAGCAAGCTACCGCCTCAGTACGTTAGGGGGGGAGGGGGGGTTATATTGATTTTGGGTATGACCATAATTAACATTTATGCAAAGCAGGTATTGAGAAATGCGTCAACTCCATTGGTTAAAATCTATGTAAAACAAAAGGTGGCAAATACTTACTAGTTCCCACCTGTGACCACCCCCATCTCTTACTTTGGATAAAGGAACTGCTCCCACAAGGGAGCCTCGTGGTCTTTTTGCATTTGAAGGCCCTGAGCATGCCCTGTCAATCACTCTCTGCCTCTACGAGCTATCTCTTGGATGGGGCCCTTTGTCCTGACTACCTAGCCATTTCACTGTCTCTTCTAATCTGTCTCAATACCGATTAAACAAGTTACTTTGGTTTCCATGAGTAATACAGTAATTTTTAAGATTGAAATTAATTTGATCTAATTTTTTAAATTAGAGATGCCCCTACTTTTGAGGAAATTATAGTCTGGTTAGGTAAGATACACTTTTTAAAAATAATGCACTGGGGGTCTGGAGCGGTGGCTCAGTGGTTTCGGCACTTGCCTGGTAAGCACGAGGACCCGGGTTCAAACCCCAGCACCACGGACACAACTGAGTGTTGGGGCAACTAAGGCCATGTGAAAAACTAAATAAAGTTGTTTCTCTTTTAAAAAAAATAATAGTAATGCACTGGTATTATGTTATGCTTTATGTTAAAATGCCATGTCAATTTCATACCTCAAAAAAAATAATGCACTGGGTATTATATTTGCTAATTTGCTGAGATGGAGGTGCGCAGCAGTACTTACAGTACTTACCAACCTCTGAAAAAGCCCCTAATCACCCTTATTTGAGATTCTGCCTGTAATTCCAGTGACTCCAGAGACTGGGGTAGAAGGATTGCTAGTTCACAGTCAGCCTGTGCAATTTATTTAGCAAGATCCTATCTCAAATAAGAAATACAAAGGATTGGGATGTGGGATATAGCTCAGTGGTAGAGCACCCCTGGGTTCAATTCCCACTACCCCTCTCCAAAAATAAAAGAAAAGAAAAATTAAAGAGGAAGCCATCCTGCTCCTTCCCTCCCCTTGAGTGTTGTAGGAATCCAGGGAGTGTTAATTTGACCTGGAGGCACAGCACTGCACCGGGGGAGTGTGTGGAAAAGGGCTTACAAAGGCTGGAGCACTGATGAGAGGGTTTTAAACTGGAGATGGATTTGACTGGAAGCAGTGTGGAGGCTGGACTGAGCATGAGCTGCCCCAGCATCACAGACCGAGCAGCTCAGGGATGGAGAGAAAGCCTGCAAGGCC
This sequence comes from Aplodontia rufa, assembly GCA_004027875.1. Lineage (NCBI taxonomy): Eukaryota > Metazoa > Chordata > Mammalia > Rodentia > Aplodontiidae > Aplodontia > Aplodontia rufa. The sequence continues at coordinate 25,769 of PVKS010008987.1, read as the reverse complement.
TCTTGGTGGGGACTGAGCCAAGGAGGGAAGGACCTGAGGAACAGAGAGTGGCAGAGGGGCATTTCTCCAGAGAGAAGGATGTGCAAAGATACAAAGAGGTGGTATGGAGCCTGGGAAAGTGGGCGTGGCTAGCATAGATGGGACTGGTGGGGGCTGGTACTTCCTGGCTGGTTGGGTAGTGACTCAGGCCACCAAGGGCTTTATAGGTCACACAGAGAGTTTAGACTTCACCCTGCTATGAAGGGGAATCCACAGACCACACAAAGGCTAGTCTCAATGTGTTTCAAAGGGTTGATAGCACTTAAGAGTAAGGTTTCTGACCACGGGTGAATTAAACAAGGGATCAGTAACAGAAAGATAACTAGCCTATCCTTCATGCTTAGCGGTTGACAAATAAACATGTGTAAATGTAATCACTGAGACAAGGGAAAATCACAGGATTTAGAAAATATTTTGAACTAAATTATATTGAGAATACTATAGGTCAAAACATATGTAAAGCTACTAAAACCAAACTTACAGGAAAATGTATTATAAAATATTAAGTTAGAAGATGTATGTACAGCATGTTAAACCCAAAGGAGGAAAACAGAAAGTGATAAAGAGCAGAGTTTAGTGAAAAGAAAGCAAACATAAGCCAGGTGCAGTGGCACACGCCTGTAATCCCAGTGGCTTGGGAGGCTGAGGTAGGAGAATCACAGGTTCAAAGCCAGCCTCTGCAATTTAGTAAGGCCCTAGCAACTTAGCCAGACCCTTTCTCAAAATAAAATTTAAAAAGGGCAGGGGGTGTGGCTCAGTGGTAAAGCAACCCTGGATTTAATCCTCAGTACCAAAAATATAAAATAACAACAAAAAAAGTAAACATACCATATAGAGAATCAACAAAGTAAAAAATTCGTTCTTTCAAAAGATTAAGCCAGGGCTGGAGCAGTGGCTCAGCTATTGGAGCACTTGCTTGGCATGCATGAGGACCCAGGTTCAAGCCCCAGCATCACATACACAACTAAGTGTTGGAGCAACAAACACCAGATAAAAAATAAATATGATTCTTTCTCCCTTCCTCCTCCTCTCTCTCCCCCACCCCTTAAAAAAAAAAAAGATAAGCCAGGCACAGTGGTACACATCTGTAGCTTAGCCAGGTCCTAAACTACTTGATGAGACCTTGTCTCAATCAATCAATCGTTATAGCTAAGGATGTAGCTCAGTGATAAAGTGCCCCTGGGTTCTATCCCTACCACTCAAAAAAAGGAGAAAAAAAATTAATAAAATTGAGAGACCTCTGGCAAGAGAGATAGATGGTGAAGTCAAGCGAAAAGGAGCAGTTGTATCACAGGTGCTAAACGAACAATAGGAATGAACTTTGGGACACCAAAGAAGCTGCAGATTGGTTTTTCTTCTTTTTTGTGTATGGTACTGAGGATTAATCTAGGGGTGTGTTCATTAGAAGCAATGAAATTGCAGCCTTTGAAGGTAAATGGATGACAATGGAAGAAACCATGCTGAGCAAAGTTAGTCAAACCCAGAGAGTTAAGGGTCGAATGTTTTCACTCATTTGTGGAGGCTGGAACTAAACCCAGGCATATGTGAAAGGTAGTCAGTCTCATGTATTAGACCCAGCAAAGGTGTAGCAATCCATAATCTAGAGCAATCAAAAGTAGTGGGGGAGGAGAAAGGGAGGGATCTAGAGGGTAATTCTGGTTTAAGAATATATATATATATATGTATCTCATATTGTTACTTGATAGGCATTTATGATTGTACAATAATTCCTTAATAAAAATTTTTTAAGAATCTAGGGGTCCTCTATCAATGAGCTACATCCTCAGTCTTTTTTGTTTTTCATTTTGAGGCAAGGTCTTTGCTAAGTTGCTGAGGCTAGCCTCAAACTTGTGATTCTCCTGCCTCAGCCTCCCAAGTTGCTGGGATTACAGGCATGTACCACTGCACCCAGTGAAGCTACAGACTTTTAAAAGACAAAGAGAACATTATAAACAGTTTTACATCAAAAGTTATGAAAAATTGTGAAAGGTGAATAATTTCTAGAATCATATAACTGAGCAAAACTGACTCAGGAAGTCTTGGAAAACCTTAACATCCTTTAAAATTTTAACCAATAGAATCAATAATGAAACATCTTTCCACAAAACAGACCAAAAAACAAACAAAACCCCCCACATTCGAGGTACAGATGGATTCACTGGAGCTTCATTCAACAACTCCTGCATCTTACAAACTCTTCCAGAGAACGGAAGAAACATCACTCCTGCCTGGCATAGTGGCACATGCCTATAATCCTAGAGGCTCAGGAGGTTAAGGCAGGAAGATTGCAAATTTAAGGCCGGACTCAGCAACTTAACAAAGCCCTGACTGAAAATGAAAGAACAGCTGGGAATGTTGCTCAGAGGTTAAGCACCCTTGGGTTCACTTCCCAGTACCAAAAAAAAAAAAAAAAAAAGTCGCTCCTTACTCATTTTTTTTGAAGTCAGCATAACCTTGATTCCAAACCCCAACAAAGACAATTCAGGAAAGGAAAATTGCAAGCCAAGCTACTAAAAGACAGGTAAAAAAAAGTCCTGAACAAAATTTTAGCAAATTCTACAATATGTAAAAATGGTAGTACATCACAATTTGGTCAGGCTTATACTAAGAATATACCTGGTTGATTTAACAGGAGAGAAATCCATTAATGCCATTAATCACAGTTATAGGTTAAATAAATTTTAGTATATTAAAAAATTTTCAGTAAATACAGTAAAAGCATTTAATAAAATTCAATATTCGCTCATACTGGAACTGCTTAGCAAACTAGGACTAGTAGAGAATCAATCTGGAAAAGGATCTGTTTTGTTTCGTTTTTTAGAGAATGAGAGAATCAATTCCATTTATTTTTTCATCTTGCTTTTGTTTCTCGAACACCTAGTTGTGTATGTGGTGCTGGGGTTTCAACCTGGGTCCTCATACATGCCAGACAAGCGCTCTAATCGCTGAGCCAACACTCCAGCCCAGGATCTGTTCTTAAAGATGCAAGCAAACAAAAGCCAGGCCCAGTGGCACACACCTGTAACCCCAGCTGCTCTGGAGGCTAAAGCGTGTGGATCAAAAGTTCAAGGCCAGTCCAGGCTACATAATAAGACCCTGTTAGAAAACAAAACTCAAGGAAACATTTTTTTTTTTTAAGAGAGAGAGGGACAATGAGAGAGAGAAAGGGAGAATCAATTTTATTTAGTTTTTCATGTGGCCTTCATTGCTCCAACATGTACGCGGTGCTGGGGTTAGAAACCATGTCCTTGCGAATGCCAGGAAGCACCAGAACCACTGAGCCACTGCTCTAGTCCCTGAAGTAAACATCTTAAGGATGAAATTTTAAGTTTCCTCTCCAAAATCAGGACCAAGACAAAGATGTACCGAACACCATTCCTTTTTCCAATATTGAGCTGGATGCCTAGTCCCTAGCTTGGTGCATTGAGGCCAATAAATAAGAGAGGGAGGACGCAGTAGTGCAGATGAGGGGGAGGGTATAGGTTTGAGAGACACTTGGGTTTGTGTGTTTGTTTCTTTTGTTCAACAAACAACGATTATATACGTTGTCTGGTGATGCATACGTAGGAAGGGGAAGCAAAGAGGCCTAAAATTACTCAGTTCTTACCATGAAGTTCTGCCCTCAGGCTTTCATTTAGGTATTGCCTTTGCTAACATGAAAACTCATGTAATGAGTCATCAGGGAAACTGCATGAGAAAAAGGCAATACATTGTATTTGCATGGATTCGTTTCTATGGTTAAATACTAGTTCAAGCTCGAACATAGGTGTTAGGAGTGGCTGTACTTTATGTAGTAGTTCTCTTTAGCTTTTCTCTCATTTGTGTCCGTATGGCAGGTCTTTGAAGTGGCATGAAGTCTGGTAAATGGTCTCTTCTTAGTTCTATAGGCAAAGGAGCAAATGCAGCACTTACAACGATTAGCTCACTGTCAATATGGAGCTGAGTCTTTTATTTTCATCCCAGGAAATAATTTAAACCATTCCTTGAAAGCCCATAATCAAAAGATTTTTGAAGTGTAAATATGTTGATGTTCTAGAGGCATAGTTTGGGGAATCACTCAGAATGCTCCCTATTAAGAGTCTGTGTAAGCCCAGGGGTGAGTGGGGAGGTACACGCCTGTAATCCCAGAGAATTAGGAGGCTGAGGCAGGAGGGTCACAAGTTCAAGACCAGCCTTGACAACTTAGCAAGACCCTGGCTAAAATTTTTTAAAACCTTAAAAAGGGCTAGAGATATAGTTCAGTGATAGAACACTCCTGGTTCAATCTCCAGTAACATAAAAATAAAGCAAAATAAAACAAAAAACTTCAAAAATAAAATAAAAAGAGACTATGTAACCTGAAAGTAGAAGAGGATCTATAGGGAAAGGGGCAGGATACGGATAGGTAGCAGGAAGGGTGGATATAATGAAAATGGTGGACAAGCGTGGGTCCTTTGCTATGCATAAATTAATACAGCACATTTTGAAAATGTTGGCATAGAAGGTCATTATGACTTGCCTAGGGGAACTGGTGACAAAGACATGAAATGGGAGGGTATGTCCTGTTCACAGACCACATATAATGAGAACAAACAGCAAGCTATCCTGGACATGAGTATAGGCTGAAAATTACTTGAATGGTTGCTGACCGTTAATACAAGAAACAAACCTGACAAAATCTTGCCTTGCTTCTCCTTGCTTTGAAAGAAGAAATTATTCCATTTTGTAAACATTTCTGAATTCTTACTGCTTCCCAGGCACTTTGCCAAGTACATGGGATATTAAGTCCAATGAAGCTCAGTCTCCCAGTTGAAGAAAGCCCTAAGCCCTGATCTCTTGACAGGAAGAATCCAGGACTACCTACCTACCTACCTACTTTTCTTTCTTTCTTTCTTTCTTTCTTTCTTTCTTATGGTACTAGGGATTGAATCCAGGGTTGCTCTACCACTGAGCTACATCCCTAGCTATTTTTATTTTTTGTTTTTAATCAGGGTCTTGCTGAGTTGCCCGGCCTGGCTTTGAATTTGAGATCATCCTGCTTCTGCCTCCTCAGTCACTGGAAGGACAGGCATGTGCCACCATGTCTAGCCAGAACTTCCTCTTATGGCATACAAAGCTCTTCCTATCCCGATATTTGCCTGTTTGCACCACCTCTTGAGTGTGAGTGCTTCACGTGCCCCACCTGCCTCACTGGATCTCATTCTTCCCGTTAGAGTTGCCAGAGTTGTGGAATTCTTCTGTCCCTCCCTTGGCATTTTTCCTCCTCTCTCTGACACTTAACATTCCTCCTCTTTTTTCCTGAATCCTTCTGTTTTGACAATAAACATGTTCACCTACTGACATATAATTAAAATATATGGGTGTATTCCATTTTATATTCAAAATGAGTGCCTGAATATGTCTACTATCAATAGATTGGCTAATTTAGAAAACATGAATCGAGACTTTTTGCTGTGTGCTATGAAATCAACTCTTAAAAATCATTATATTTAAATAAGTGAGGCTGTTGGGTGACATCTTTCTGGAAACCCACTTTTGACACAGGACCTAAAATTAGAACTGAAATTTTAAAAAAATTTTTTTACAAGAGAAAGACAGTGAGAGAGGGAAAGAGAATTTTTTTTTTTGGAAGCTTACTTTTTTTTTTAATTCAGAAATGTATTTGTTGAACAATCACACAAGCTTCTAATGAAATAATATAATATAAATATAGATTCTGAAAATTAGATTTACCTCCAAGACCCCCCCAATTACTCATCCTTATCCCTCCCATCCCCAAAACATATCTAAAAATGTATTAGATTGTATGATATTATACCTTATCCAGATTTAAAACATGATACTAGACCTCCTTTTTCAATGTAAGAGAATCAATTTTTATTGAGTTTTGCACATGGCTTTCGTTGCTCTGACACTTAGTTGTGTACATGGGTGCTGGGGTTTGAACCCATGTACTTGCACATGCTGGGCAAGTGCCGTAACTGCTGAGCCACCACTCCAGCCCCTGAAATTAAAATTTTTAATAAAGTTATGTGTGAATGTAGCTCAGCAGTAGTGCCTAGCATATGGGAAGCCCTGGCTTTGATCCCCCAACTCCTCAAAAAGAAAAAGAAAAAAAAGAAGTTGTATATGCGTGTGTAGTATCTATGCCATCCAGAACATGGCCATGGTTGTTACAGTTGTGATGATCATACTATCAGTTTCAAAGAAATTGTTAGGCAAATGGACATTTCTTCTTCTTTACAAAAGGTTGTTTCAGAGGTGTGTGCCTTGGATGTTGGAACATCGATTTTCTCTCCCCCAGGAGCATGAAAGTTAAAAGGAAAAATAAGAGCCGTTGGCTGGCTTGCTCCTGAACGTGTCCGGTAGAGGTCCTCTCTTCAGTCCTGATGCTGTATGAGCCTTCTGTAGTGGTGTGCAGATGACCTGGAATTCAGAGCTCTGTGACACACCTGACCTGCATGAACTCATTGCTGAAGTCTTATTCTTTTTATCTGTTCTTCCCAGTGCCCATTCCTAGTCCAGTAATTTTAAAAAGAAACCTTTATTTTTAGTTAGTATAGTTGTGTAGTAAAGTGGGGAATTTTTTTTTTCTTGGAATATGGGTTTTGTTTCCAAGTGTCTTTTTCTTCTTTCTTTTCTTTTCTTTTCTTTTTTTTTTTTTTTTTTTTTGAGAGAGAGAAAGAGAATCAATTTTATTTAGTTTTTCATGTGGCTTTTGTTGCTGTGACACTTCATTGTGTACGTGGTGCTGCGGTTCCAATCCGTGTCCTTGCACATGCCAGGGAAATGCCGTAACTGCTAAGCCACCACTTCACCTTTTCAAGTCTTTTTGGAAAAAACTCACTGTATTCATGAATTTGTTAATTAAGTTCTGAATGCTCTGATAAGTAGATAAATGGAAGTGAGAAGGGAAGAAGATGTGAGGGATTTTGAGCATTGTAACTAGAGGTTCAATAATGCTGTCTCCACTACCTCAATGTGTCTTTGGCATTTCGCTTATGCTACCAAGGTTCCTGCATGCTCTGGTCCTAGGGCTCCAAGTTCTGATGCACTGTTAATCCATTTGGTTGTTGTTGTTGAAGTGCTCAGGATCAGACCCAGGGCCTTATCCATGCTTCCCAAATCACTCAGCTACACCTCCAGCCCGGTTTTATTTGTTTGTTTCAGCTTTTTGCGTTTGAAAAATTACAAATCAGTGGAAAATTGTAATCCTTGCACCTGGAATGCCAGTTTAACCTACCAGGTGTGGTAGCATACTCCATAACACTAGGGAGGCCGAGGCAGAAGGATTGCATCTTTTTGCCCACCAGCCTGGAAAACATAGCCACACTCTGCTCAAAAACATGAAAACATTCTGTTGTGTTTATTCTGTCTTGATAGATTAATATTTATATGTATGCATCCACATATATTTGCATATATTACTGGAAATAAATATAATATATATGTATTAGAAAAACAAGTTATTGAGTTTTTGACATTTATTCAAATATCTCAGCTTATATCTCCCAAAAAAGCAAGAATATTCTACATACCCATGTACCATTGTCATGCTAAGAAAATTGTCTTATTAATTTTTACATTAATTACTTACTGTTTAACTTACTGATCACAAGAAAAAGCTTGTGTTGGTCAGTACCTACCTTAACAAGATGATCAAATTTAACATCACCAGTAGTAGAATGGTCTGCCATTATGTGCCTTCTATTTGATGCAATGAGAAATACACATCACCTACGTAGCCTTTGTGCCGAGAATGTTTAGCCTGAGTATAATCATGAAGACATAATCAGATAAACGCAACATGTAGAACATGCCCCACGCCAGCAGAACGAGACAGGTGGGCTGTTCCCTACCAGAGAGGTTAAAGAAGCAGAGTAGCCAAAACGTAATGGGTGAAAATTGATCAGAACCCAGATGTGAGGAGAGAGGCATAGAAGACATTGCAGGGCACTTGGGCACGTTTTGGAGTGGAATGAATATGATGGCATTGAATCCTTGATGTTTTTCCTCTTGCTATTCTCTGAGCACATGGAACTACATGATTTTTTGTTTGTATTTTTAAAGAAAGAGGGACAGGGAGAAAGAGAAAGAATCAATTTTATTTAGTTTTTCATGTGGCTTTCATTGCTCAGACACTTCTTTTATACGTCCTGCTGGGGTTTGAACCCATGTACTCGTGCATGCCAGGCAAGCGCTGTAACCACTGAGCCACCGCTCCAGCCCTGGAACTACATGATTTTAAAGAGAATAATTTTTTGTCCTATTCTCTTATGGGAAGGCCACCACTTTGCTGTATGTGCAGGTGCCTTGTGGGCCCCTGAGTGGGCTCCTGTCTCTGGGATAGCCTATCATGAACTGGATTTTTAGGATAGCTAGAGGAAGGACTAGAGGAGTAAAGGCTGAGTCTGGGCAAGCTCCATAGGAAGGAAAAAATGACTCATCTGTGGGGAAGATAGAGTCAAACATCTCCAGGACTATGTGTATTCTCATACACAGACTTAAAAAGTTGTGGTAACTCCATACAGAATTTGGTCCTTTAATTACCATGAAAAAGTAAGTAATGGGATTTTTTGTTTCCAAAAATTACCTGGTTCCTGGCCCCATATCACATTTGTTCATTGTTCATTCATTCATCATTCACTAACCATTGTTGAGTATCTGCTATGCGACCGTTCCCCTGCCCCTTTATCCATGGGGAATATATTCCAGGACCCCAAGTAAACAGGTGAAACTGCAAAGAATACTGAACCCTGTGTATGTTATGTGTTTTCCCCCCTATACACACATACTTATGATCAAGTTTATAAATTAGGCACAGTAAGAAATTAGCAACAACAACAATATAATAGTTATAACAAAATAACTGTAATAAAATTGCTAGTGTCACTACTCTTGCACCTTGGAATCATTACTAAGTAAACTAAGGGTTACTTGAGTGTAAACTCTGCAATACTGCATCAGTTCTTTGATAACCAGGACAGTTACTCATTTACTGATGGGGTGGGGGTAGCATATACAGCATCGATGCATTGGACAAAGTAACATTTCACATCCTGGGCAGGATGGAGCCAGGATGGAACCAGGATGGAACTAGACTTTGGGAGTCTTCATCACACCATTCAGAGCAGGATGAAGTTTAAAATTTATGAATTGTTTATTTCTGCAGTTTTCCATTTATGTTTTCAGATTACAGTTGACTATAAGTGACTAAAACAGTAGAAAATAAACCTATAGATAAGGCAGGGACTGTTATATTGTGAAAAAGACATTGTGTCTCTTGAAATTTTCAACCTAGACAGAGAAATCAACACTAAACACAAGGAAATATTCAGTTGCATCCAGAAGAGTCAGAGGTGCTAAGCGAGAGAATAATAGAAAGACTTTTTCAATCTGAAATGTTACTGCAGTGTGTAGCTCCAAGTTTGTTTACCCGCCAGCTTCAGCCTCTCGTCCCACCAGTCACTTTCTGCCTGATCCTGGTACATTCTCTTCCCTTATTTTAGAGAGAGAACAAACTGATTTATTTCATGAGTACCTTGGATATCAATTTTTAAAGATAATTTGCTACCCTGGCTGAATAAAAGCAACACTTTTCCTTATTGCCAGAACCTCCCTATTTCTTCCAGAGAAGCTGGAAATCTAAATTTTCATGTGAAATCTCCTGACATATGAATGTTAGCAAATAAATTAAAAAAAAAAAAAAAAAAACTCTGTGGCCTTAATCTGACTCATCTGTGAGCCTCCAATCTGCAGCTTCTGGTTAAGGGAATACAGAAGTCTATAGTTATATGAGATACCCAATTCAGAGATCAAGAGAAGTTCTTTTCTTTTTCCAGTCCTAATTAAAATTTTCTTTTACATAAATGACTAAATAAAATATTCAAAATACTAATACAAATAGAGATAAATCGGGGGCGAGTAAGTAGGTAGGTATGTATATAGATAAACTTTGTGGTATTGAGGATTGTGGTATTGAGGATTGAACCCAGGAGCATTTTTCCTGAGTTACAACCCCCGCCCTTTCATTAAAATTCAACTTCAAGGCAGGCCCCAGACTTTTTGATCCTCTTGCCTCAGCTTCCCAAGTAGTTGGGATTACAGGTGTGTACCGCCATCCCTAGCCAAAAAACTGTTTTAAAACAAGGTCTCTTTTATTTTCTCCTTAACATAATATTAAGCAATAAATAATTATTACCTTCATTGGTTTCTCACCCTCCCTCACTCCCTTCCTTAATCCAAATAGTAAAGATCCCTCCATGAGGTGAAGAAAAAGGAGATTTGTCCATTCAGCCTCCACGACCTCAGCCTGATCAGATCAGTGCCTCCTTGCCCTGTCTTTTACTGTTTTTTTAAATAATAGCTTTCCTGAAGTACATTTTATATACTTTACAGATTACCCTTTTACAGTTCAAAATTCATTTATTTTTAGATATTCAGCGTTGTACAAACATCACCACAATTTTGAACATGTCCATATCCCTCATAAGAAATCATACAGGTGGGGCTGGAGTGATGGCTCAGTGGTCATGGCACTTGGCTGGCATGCACAAGTACATGAGTTCAAACCCCAGGACCACGTATACAATGAAGTGTTGGAACACCAAAGGCCACGTGAAAAATTAAATAAAATTGATTTGCCCTCTTTCTCTTAAAAAAAAAAAATCATATAGCCATTTGGATTGTTTGGTGTTTTTCCTGAGCCGTAGGCAATGACTAATCTATTTTGTGTCACTATAGATTTGACTGTTCTTGATCTTCCATGTACAGCAAATGGACACATACAACACGTGGTCCCTGTGACTGGCTCCTTTCACTTAGCATGTTTCAAGGCTCATCCCTATTACAGCATGAATCATTACTTCATTCCTTTTTTTTTTTTTTTTTTTTAAGAAAGAGAGGCAATGAGAGAGAAAGAGAATCAGTTTTATTTAGTTTTTCATGCAGCCTTCATTGTTCCAAGACTTCTTTGTGTATGTGGTGCTGGGGTTCGAACTCACGTACTCATGCTTGCCAGGCAATTGTAACCACTGAGCCACCGCTCCAGCCCTTACTTCATTCCTTTTTATGATCAAATAATATTCCATTACAGGATAATAATAACACATTTTATTTATCCATTTGTCATCTGATGGAAACCTAGGTTCCTTCCACTTTTTACTATTAGAAATAATGCTACAGGGCTGGAATGGTGGCTCAGCGGTTATGGTGCTTGCCTTGCATGCACAAGGATGTGGGTTCAAACCCCAGCACCACGTACACAACAGAGAAACGAAAGCTACGTGAAAAACTAAATAAAATTGATTCTTTCTTTCTCTCTCTCTCACTGTCCCTCTCTCTCTCTCTCTATTGAAAAAAAAAAAGAACTAATGCTGCAGATATTTATGTACAAGTTTGGGCAGTGTTTTCATTTCTCTTGGGCATATATCTGGCAGTGGGTTTGCCCAGTCCTATGATCACTCTTTTTAACTAGTTGAGGAACTTCCAGAGTGTTCCAAAGCAGCTGGCATCATGCTCCCCACCCACCCTGTATGAGAATCCTCTTCTCCTTGCCTTCCACGAAATACTTCAGATGACCACTGATGACCACCTGTTTATTACATTTCATTTCTCAGTTGGGGCACTGAGAGCTATGTTTTCTCTCTTTTTCAATAAGAATATTGTAAATTAATAGGCCCACAAACTTTCTCATGATAAAATTTAAAAACTTTGTTGAACACCTTTCAGTTTTCTTTCCTCTCTATATTGACTAAGTTATTTCTTGAGAATGGAATGGTACCATCATGCCCTTTTTTTCTTATTCTGATTCTTTTCTTTATTTTTGTAGTACTAGGTAGGGATTGAATCCAGGGCTGTTTTCCCACTGAGCCACATTCTGAGCCCTTTTTGAGACACTCTAAATTGCTGAGGCTGGCCTGGAACTTGCAGTGCTCCTACCTCAGCCTCCCTAGGTGCTGGGATTATAGGCGTGCACCAGCGTGCCCAACTGATACCATTCTCTTTTTAATGTCTATCAACTGGATTTTTGACCAGATGGAGAAAGAAGTAATATAATAGGACTTACAGTCTCATCCTGTTTATGGATCTCTGGCACATGTATAATATACAGACCCTACTCTCACAGAGGTTCATACTTTTTATAATTTGGATTTGTAAAGCAAATCTTAGACATTGTGTCATTTTGTCCATAAATGCATCTTTAACACAGAACTTTTAAAAACACAGCTATAATGTTACTATCCTAAACTAACAATAATTCCTAATGTCCTCTGATATCCCATCTGTATTCAAACAGTCCTAATCATCTCCCCCCCACCCTGCCAGCACAGGGATTAAACCCTGGGGTGTTGTACCATTGAGCTACATCCCCACCCCTTTTTTATTTTTTATTTTGACACAAGGTCTTGCTGAATTCCCCAGGGTGGCCCGAGTTGCTGGGATAATAGGCGTGTGCCACCTTGCCTGATTCTGATTATCTTGAAAACGCCTTTTCTTAGCACTTTGGATCTGAGTCCGCATGTTTGTTTCACCTTTTCGTTATCTTTTATTTTTTATTCTATATTAATTCTTTTAGATCATATTTGGATAAGAAAAATAATCACAAAATAATATGAAACAATATTTAGTAAGGCATTCAGTAGGATATTATCAGCTGTGAGGCATTTAGTTTTCTAATAGACTCTTTTTTGGCCCCCTTAGTAGGTATGTGGTATATATACGGTAGGGAACCAGATTAACTAGATTTGGAGCCCTTTTATTGTGCAATCTCATGCAAGTATTTTAGAATTTGTTTTTATTAAAGTTTTCCACGTGCACAGTTTGTGTGTGTGCGTGCGCACGTGTTGAGGACTGAACTCAGGGGCGCTTATCTGCTGAGCCAAATCCCCAGCCCTTTTTATTGTTTATTTTGAGATAGGGTTTCACAGAGTTGTTTAGGGCCATGCTAAGTTGCTGAGGCTGGCTTTGAACTCATCATCCTCCTGCCTCCACCTCCTAAGTAGCTGTGGTTATAGGCAAGCGCCACCACACCCAGCCTTTGATCTTTAAAAAAAAAAATTTTTTTTTCTCTCCCATTTCCCATCTCTGGCTTTTTGCTGTATGTTCTGAGAAATTTTCTCAACTTATTTTCCAATCCTTTCTGTTTCTGCTATAATATTTTTAATTTTTAAGGGTGTTGTCATTCACTAAATGCACCTTTTTATTGATATTCTGTTTCATGAATAAAATTTTTATTTCTGAGAATTTCAGTTTTTTTCAGTTTCAGTGCCCCTGTGTGTTTTCTGCTGTTCCACGTTGCATTTATTTTTCATTTGTTTTCGCCTCCTTTCTTCATATGAGATACTTTCCTATAAGGCCTTGTGATCCTGGCAGTTGGCCCATGTTTGAGAACATGGTGTCTTGTTTTTATTTATTTTTGGTGTCCTCTTGCTCCCACTTCCAGTGGTCCCAGTGCTCCCAGTGAACTCTGAGTTCTGCGGGGTCTTGCATGCTGCAGTTCAGCCTGTCCACCGTTGTACCTGTGCGGAATTCAGCTTTCTTGGGTTTGCTGAGTTCCACTGGTTCATTTGCTTCTCAACATCCAAACTTTTGTTGCTGGTGTCTCTTCTGTTCTCCTTGTACTTCCGCTTCACAGCAAACAATCTTTGCTGTCATTTTGGAGGTTTAGGAGAGGGAAGAGAAGTTTATGTAAACTACATCAGGGTCATCATACCATGGTTCCTGTGCCACATTCAGTCCACAGCCTGCTTTTGTGTGGCCTGACTTAAAATTGACTTTTACGTTTTTAAAGGTTTTTTTTTTTAACAAAATAAATAAAACCCCAGAATATGCTACAAAGATTCTGTGTGACCTACAAAGCTTAAAATATTTACTGCCATTTACAGAAAATGTTTTCCAACTCATGACTGAAATTTGCTGTTTTCAACTGGAAGACTGATTTCTTCTCTTTCAATTTCCGTAGCTGGTGGCCACATCCCACTTCACAGAGAAAACAAGTCTCGCAGGCGTCTGCTCCTTACTTTGCCCTGTGTCTAAACCACTGTGGGTTTCCCACAGCACTTCATGAGATCCAGCTGCAGCGAATGGCACAACTCACTGAGGCCTCCCGGTTACTAAATTCCAGAGCTGTTCTCGCTCTGTTCCTCCTGCCTCCCTGATTGATGGCATTGGATGTTGTGTGGCTTCCGTGCTCACTAGCTTACTTGAATCTGCTCTTCCTGAGATCACCAGAAGCAGCCAGCTGCCATATCTAGCTGTCTGATACTGTCTTCTGTTGCTATTAACATATACTTGAAATTGTATTGTCGGGTGTCAAAGGACCACGTCTAGTAATGGCCTTCTTGCTGGTAGAGTCCTAAAGTGGCAGAGCATCACATGGTGAGAGGCTGGGAGCTTATGTCTGATATTCTGGGTTTTTTCTTTTCCTTTCTTTCTTTCTTTCTTTTTTTTTTTTCCCAAATAAAGAATCAATTTTAGGGCTGGAGCGGTGGCTCAGTGGTTACAGCGCTTGCCTTGCATGCTCGAGGACGCGGGTTCAAACTCCAGCACCACGTACACAATGAAGTGTCTGAGCAACGAAAGTCCATGAAAAACTAAATAAAAAATTGATTCTGTTTTTCTCTCTTTCTCACTCCCCCTCTCTCTTTTAAAAAAAATTATTTAAAGAAAAGCATCAATTTTATTCATCTGGTTTTTGTTTCTCTGACAGTTGTGTATGTGGTGCTGGGGTTTGAACCTGGGTCCTTGTGCATGCCAAGAAGCGCTATAACTGCTGAACTCCAGCCTTCTCCTTTTCTTAAAAAGCTATTCAGTTTTCAATCATGGGGCCTCCATCCTGATCACCTAATGTAATTCTAAATCACCTCCCAAAGGCGCTACAGACAGATTCACTCTTAGTACCTTACAATGGGGATTAAACTCCAACATGGAGTTTCATAGGAGACAAACCGTATTCAGACCATAGCAACTGAGGATACTTAAACCTTGTCTTGACTTTTCTTTAGTTATATTATTGCTGCCCATCTGTTTCTGGAATGTTTCTCCTTCCTTTATTCTGTGATGCCGTTCTCTCTTAGTCCTCATCACCCCACCTCCAGTGGTTTTCCAAATCCTTCATCCTGCCTGACATCTCATCTCTCCTTCCATTCCCTCTACCACAGATTCATGCTAGACCCTCCTAGTCCCCTGTGTTGTTTGCTAGAAAGCTCTCCTAACACTTCCTGGCCTCTATACTTTTCGTCCTTCACACTTCACACTTCACATGCTTCTAGACAGTTTTTCCTGAAACAACAACTGTTGATATCATTAGCTTCCTGAAAAATCTGTAATGCCCTTCTCTGCCCTGTTTCTATTCAGTAAAATCCACACTCTAACTGGGCACCGTGGCACACTCCTGTAGTCCTAGTAGCTCAGGAAGCTGAGGCAGAAGAAGTACAAGTTCAAAGCCAGCCTCAACAACTTAACAAGACTGTATCTCAAATTAAAAAAATAAAAATGGCTATAAATGTGGCTTAGTTGTTGCACCCAGTTGCATCACTGGATTCAATCCCTGGTACCAAAAATAATAGTAATAATAAAAATAAAATAAAATCCACACTCTTCAGTACTGGTAGCACACTCCTGTAATCCCAAAGGGTCGGGAGGCTGAGGGAGGAGGATCAGAGGCTTGAGGCCAACCTCAGCAACTTAGCAAAACCCTGTCTCAAAATAAAAAATAAGAATTACTGGAAATGCAGCTCAGTAGTAAATGCCCCTGGGTTCAATCCTTGTGCCAAAAAAAAAGAGAGAGAGAGAGAAAAAAACCCCACCCTCCTAGCATGATAGTCAGAGGTTTGCCTGGCCTACTTTTCCTGCCTTCTTTTTGGTGTTTCTCTCTTCTTTCCTTCTCACTTCAGCCCTTCCTCTATCAGTTACTTGTCACACCCCTTTCACTTGAGCCCAGTCATCATCGATAACGACGATGATGATGAAGGCGACAATAAAAACGTTAACAGAGGCCTGTCCTGAGGTCTTCCGCTCTGCCAGCCACTGTGCCAAGTGCTTTATTTAAATTGAATCATTTAATCCCCATGACATCCTTATGAGGTGGGTTGTATTTTTTTCATGAGATTGGTGTCCAACCTCATTTGACTGAAAAATCTGATCTAAAATGATGTGAATTTATTTATAGACCAGTTTAGTGTAAAAATTCATTTTAATGGAGGAAATACGAATACTTAATTACAGGATGCTGCTCCAGCCTCACGGGGTTGGGTATTAGGTAATATATGATTTGTGCAGCATATAGTTTTTCTAGAATCTGAACAATTTTGAAATTTAATACTATCTACTTTCAAGGGTTTCAGAAAAGAGACTTTTTTACAGATGAGGAAATAAGACCCAAAGTCGCACAGTGGAGAAAGTGGTGAAGCCAGATTAGCACCTCAGTGACCTGATTCAAAGCTCACTCCTTGCGTGCCACGCCATGCCATGCCACCTGCAAGTCCCTGCCCTTGACCCCTTTGGGTTGTTGACTTTTCACCTTCCTGTTCTCTCAGTGACCTTTTCTGATTCCCCTTCCAACCCTGCTCATCCAGGCTAGGTCCTTCACCCCTGGGCCTCCTGAAAATGTCCCACTAATAATCTCCAGCCCTGACTAAGTCTCCCCATCTGCCTCTCAGGTCATGCTCTTGGGCTGCCCTTCTTTTGTCTCAGTATGGCGACTGCTCACACTGACCCACATCACACTGGGCCCTCATCAGTGCTTGGCAATATTGCCTCTCAAGTTTCCTCCCTCCGCTTCCTTCCTCTCCCTGAGGCTTCTACGCTAAAATTGCCCCAGGCCCTTGAAGTTCCACACCTCTCTCCTAGCACCTCTCTCTTCCATCTTCACTCCAGCTGCTTCCACGGTGGCACTGCCCCCCTCCTACCTCCCACCTGCTGGTGGGCAGCAGCTGATAGCGTGTCAGCTCTTCCAGGACTTCCTGGTCTCCTTGTGGGTGCCAGTGCTCCAGGGGGTATCCTGCCTTGGTCCTCGGCCAAGTGCCTTTTGTCTCCTGGTATGACATAGCAGTTTTTTCCTCAATTTCATGGTGACTCACCTTTTAAAAATAGTCTTTGATGTGTCAAAGCCTCTTTTTGAAAGTCTAAACAGGTTGTATTGACTGGTTCCTTTTTAGTCACATGCATTTTTACCTCCTGAAAGAAATCCTAATATATTAATTAGGGATGATTTTACCTTCCTGAAACCACACACTCCTCACTTTCCACGCTTCAGTTCCTTTCTTAGCTTTCCCACCATACCAGTAGGCCTGGCCTGTAAGGTCGCCTTGCACGACTCACAGCTCTCTCCTTTACATGGTCTCAGTTTCTCCCGACAGATCTCCTCCTTGCCTCTCAACTCCTACAGCGACTACAGAGGCTTGTGATACCATTATTTACCTTCTTTATGAACCACTGATGGTTCATACACTCTGTCAGGAATCATGTCTGATCTTTCATACAGTCTCACAAGCTTACTAAGGACTCTGTAGTATATGTTTGGCAATTAAACTTTCAAGAGAAACGCCTTGAAATAGGTTGTCTACAACAGCCTCCTCTTACTCATTCACTGCTGAGTCCTCGCAGCTGGACCATTGTGTAGAAATTAGTTCCATTAAAGTGACCCCCAAAAGTTGAGGGCTCTTGCTAAAAGCTAAATTAGAGAACACATCTTACTTATGCCCATGGTTCAAGTGGTCCTCTTCTTGTTCTAACATGCAGATTCAGTGGGTGAGTTGTTACTGGTGACAGGTTCACTCACCCAACCATCAGTAGGACAGGAAGGAAGAGGTGAGCCCACTGCAGTGATGGAGAGCTCCAGGGTAGCAAGAGGCAGGAAAAGAAGAATTTCAGTTCTATGCTTCCTGGGAGCAGGAAAAGCTGAACCCCAAGGCTTTGTGGATAGTTGTTGCTAGTTGCCGTAGATACAAGCTGAGAGAACATTCTTGTTCTAAGGCTACTCTGTCTTGCTCTCAGCAGCAGGATTGTGATTCTCTACTTTGAAGCTCTGCCACTAATGTGGCTCGCAGTGCCCAGCATCTAGCTCAGCCTGTGGCCCCCACTCTCTCCTCTTCATTATCTGCTGTGTCTCCAACTCCCTCAGTGCTCTGTACTTCCCCTTGCAGATTTGCAAAAGGTGGGCCCATCCACTCCTAGATGGATGGTTCACATACTGTGAATTGCCTTCTTACAGCTAGGCTGCTTCCTGTGGTCCAGTGGTCAGTGGCCAGAGGAGAGGCAAGGTCACATGGTTTAGCTGCAGGCCGCTCTGGGTCGCACAGCACTTGGCAAACTATACATGTGGTCCTTTATTATCTGTCACTCATGTCCCCTTAGCCACAGATCCTGAAGTTTTCCTTTTAAACCTCTGGCATCCTTCCCTTTTTCCCTGTTCCTGCCCTCACAGCTTCGTTCAAGTCACCATCCCTTCTCACGTGGGTATTGCATTGCCCTCCACAGTCTTCAGTCTCTTCTGTGATCTCCCCTACTCTTGCCAGAAGAATCAGTATAGTCCCCACATAGCCGCTGAAGTTTTTATATTTTAAAATACAAATCAGACTCCATCATTCAACCCATATGACACAAAATACCCTGTCTATCCAGTAGTGCCTGTATTTCTGCCTTTGGTGTGTGTTAACATTGTTTAGTAGTCTGTATTGCTGTCACTGTCACAAATTACTGTGTTCATTTCGTTTACTTTTTTTTTTAATCTCCCTGACTACAATGTGAATTCCTTGAGAATAGGAACATCCCTGTTTTTATTCACTATTGTATCCCTAAGTGTGGTATGCAGTAGTTGCTCACTTAATACCTACTATGTTAATGAAAGATGAAATGTCCCTCGTTATTACTCTTTTTTCTCTCTATTTGTCATAGGGATATGTTGGCTTTATGTGAATTTTTTATCTCACCTGTTAGTCTGTGAGCACCTTGGGGACACCATCTTTTTTTTTTTATTTACTTTTGCATTTCTAAGGCTTGCACATGGCAGACAGCAGAAGATATATGTTGACTGTGTACTGTGAAAGAGCACCCAAAATGCAGCTAGTTCACTGTACATTGGGTGCTTTGGAAACCTCTGAATGGCAGGAAGACTGAGCCCCATTCTCCTTTTTATTTCTTACATTCTGCTTCAGAAACCAGACACAGGAAACATCTGACCATAATAAAAAGGTTTCCAGTAAGCTCCAGATTTCCTCATTGAACAGAGTCATGTGCAGCATGGCTCTGTTATACTTTGGCCTAGGATTCGGTTTGGTCACTTGTGCAACACCCCACTTGGCTGCCTCTGGCCTGGGAGCTAGGAACATCTGGAGCCTGGGATGCTTGAAGTAAAAAATGGCATATTTGTTAGCTGGAGAGGGAGAAGTCTGAATGTTCTTGCTCTGTTTCTTACAAAGCAAACTTGTCAATTTGTTGAATACTAAGTTTTCCTGTGAGCTGTCAAAGTGGTTTATAACTAAAATAATCTTACATCCTTTAGAATAAGCACAAATAATGAATAGTCAAACTGTTTCTGAAGTCTGTGCCTTTAATGCTCAAAGCAAGATTCATCTCGAATTACACAAAACATGAATATGTCACTAACTTCCTCTAGAAACTTGTCCCTTCTCACTTGTATCATCTGAACTTTAAAGACACATGCTCTTAGGAGCATTGCAGCGCCACTGGAAAGAATACTTGCTAGGACTTGGACTTTCCTTTCCAGGAAGGCTGTGGCTCATTTGTTGCTCGCCCCTTCACATCCTTAATCACACTTCATTTTACCTTGAGTGCCTACTAGCTTGTCTCTCTTGATTGGAAGGCAGAGACACACAGTCTCTCTTCCTCTTCTTTATTTCTCACTCAATCTCTCTCTTTCTGAGATGGGGTCTCACTGTGTTGCCGAGTCTAGTCTCAAGCCCCTGGGCTCCAGCAGCCTTCCTGCCTCGGCCTCCCGTGTAGCTGGGATTACAGGCTCACACCAAAAACTGTCTCTTGTTGGGCTCCATATCTCTAGTGTCTGGCTCAACCCCAAGCATATAATAGGCTCTTGATAATATTTGTAGGAAGGAAGGAAAAAGAACAGAAGGGGGAAAAAGCCCAGTCACGCTGGGTGCAGAGGTGCACACCTATAATCCCATTGACTCGGGAGCCTGAGACTGGAAAATTGCAAGTTTGGGGCCCGCCTTGGCAACTTGGTGAGACCCTGCCTCAAAATAAGAAATCAACTCAGAGCTGGGTGCAATGGCAGACACCTATAATCTCCGCACCTCGGCGGCTGGAACAGGAGGATTGCAAGTTCAAAGCCAGCCTCAGCAATTTAGCAAGGCCCTAAGCAACATACTGAGACTCTGTCTCAAAATAAAAAATAATAAGAAGAAAAAAAGGACTGGGGGTGTGACTCAGTAGTTAAGCACCTCTGGTTCAATCCCTGGAAGCCCCCACCCCCAAGACAAAAGAAATGAAGACAGGTGCAGTGGTGCTCACTGTAATCCGAGCAGCTTGGCATACTGAGACAGGAGGATTGTGAGTTCAAAGCCAGCCTTAGTAACTTTGTGAGGCCCTGTCTCAAAATAAGAAATAAAGAAAAAAGGCTGGAAATATAGCTTAGTGGTAAAGCACCCCTGAGTTCAATCCCTAGTACCTAAAAAACAAAGCAAAACAAAAAACTGTTGAGGAACTGGGATTGGTATAGATGACCTAAGTAACTAAAGTAAGTGTCCAGTGGATAATGGAGAGCAAGAGCCTTCCATCCTTTGGCATTGGTACGAGTGAGTTAGAGGTTAAAATCCTAGAGCTGGATTGGAAAGTTGCTTTTCAACATTTTCCCCCTTCATGATATAAATAATACACGATTATTATAGAAATTTTGCAAAAGTACAGAGAATAAATATCACCTATAATTCTAGCACTTAGAGACAAGCACTGTTAGCATTTAGTCTTTTTGTTAGCTAGGTAAGTTTTAGACTTTTAGTTAACTTTTAGACCTTTTTCTTTACATCTAGATTGAAAAGTTTTTTTAAATGATTAAATCAGGGGGCTAGAGTGGTGGCTCAGCGTTTGGAACGCCTACCTGGCATGTGTGAGGATCCAGGTTCAAACCCTAGCACCATGTATACAACCAAGTGTCAGAAAAATAAAAACCAGATGAAAAAACAAATAAAGCTGATTCTCTCACTCTCTTCCTGTCTCTCTCTTTCTTGAAAAAAAAAATATATATATATATCAGGACTGCTTGTGAGTACAAAGAAGATAAATTACATTTGAGAAAGTATTTGTCAGGTGCAATAAAAATTTGAGATTTTAAAAAATATTTGCTCATTTGGACAATCAGCTTCTCACTTACCAGTGCCCGGCCTCCTTCACAGGAATGCGATCTCTCACCTAGAGAGCCCTCGGGGTGCTTTCCTTACTGTCCCTGTGCTGCCACTCTGTGAGCACTTTTGCCTTTCCAAGATGTGGCCAGGCTCAAACCCCTGCAGCTTCCCAGTCCCGGCATGCTCCAGGATGGACATGAACTGAATGAGAGTCAATACCCAGAATCAAGTTCTTCCCCTAATTTGTGAAATGTCACTCAGATAACACCTTTGAAAGAAAGCAAGGACTTTCCTAGTGCATCCCTTAGTTTAATAGACACATTCACCACTTGCTATATGTCGGTCAGTGCACGGTCATCACAGCTGCCACGTGAAGAGACAGCCCTTGTTCTCAGGGAACCTGCAGCTTATCGAGAGACCAGAGACACAAACAAGGCTTATGTGTTATCTCTGTGTCACTAATCAAAGTACCCAACAAGATCAATACAGGGGAACAAAGTTTATTTTTGCTCGCGGTTCAAGAGGTTTAGTCCATGGCTAACTCTGCTGCTCTGGGCCCAGGATGAGGCAGGACATGGCAGGTGGGTGCGGCAGAGGAGCACTCCTCCACTGATGGCAGCGAGGAAGCAAGAGAGAAAGAAGAAGGGGCTGTAGGGAAGATGAACCCTTCCGGGCACGCCCCACCTGCCTACAGCTGCAGTCCATTCAAACTAGGATGGGTTGACTGATTAGTTTGCAGCTCTCACAGTCATTTCCCCTCCAAATATTCCTGCATCAACGCAGGAACTTTTGGGGGACACTGCATATCCAAACGACAGCAGGTTATAATGCAGTATAATAGGCACCGTAGTGGAAAAGCAGCGACGACCTGGAGACCAAGCAGCGTTGATCAGAGAAGGTGTCAGGAAGAGGTTGATGGAGTTGGGTCTTAAAGGAAAACTGGAAGGGTTTTTATGTGAACAGAGAGAGAGCAGTGTGTCGCTGTCTGAAGACACGAAGGCCATCGCTCTGTGGGGAAATACGAGTGGTCTGGCATGTCGGGAACATGAGGTATTTGAGGTGCAGATGAGGCAAAGGTGAAGAATCTGAGTGTGAGAGCTTGGACTTTATCTTACAGGCTATAGCGAGTCATGGGAGGTTGTTTTGTTTTTGCTTTTCTGTTGGTGGTGGTGGCTGTTTGTTTCTGAGGGTTTTTTGTTTGTTTTTTTTGTTTTTTTGGTGGTGGTGGTGTGGACTGAACCTAGGACTTGTGCATGCTAGGCAAGTACTCTACAACTGAGCTACTTCCCCAGACCCCATGGAGGGTTTACTCAAGAGTGGTTACACAGTCCTGTATACTTTCTAGAGAAATCAGAATGAAGGATGGACGGAGGTAGGCTAACGAGTCGTGTGGTTAGGGATTTCCAGAACAATCCAGCAAAAGAAGATAGGTAGATGTGCAGAAAAGCAAACCACTAGAGACCAGAAGTAACTCAGTGGAG
This sequence comes from Aplodontia rufa, assembly GCA_004027875.1. Lineage (NCBI taxonomy): Eukaryota > Metazoa > Chordata > Mammalia > Rodentia > Aplodontiidae > Aplodontia > Aplodontia rufa. The sequence continues at coordinate 2,950 of PVKS010008987.1, read as the reverse complement.
GCCTGGGACTGGAGGTGGAAGCCAGGGACAGTTGTAGGTGAGCCTGAGGGATCTTTTTGGGGCGATGGAAGTATAAATTTTCTAAAAATTCAATGAGTTGTACACTTAAAATGAGTGAATTGTAAGGTATACTTCCGCAAAGGTCTGCAGAAGGAGGAGCAAGCTTCTCATCTAGAGAAGAGATGTGAGAAATGCTGATAAAGGAAAAGTAGGATGGTCAACTATCTGTTCAGCCAAGGGTCCTAATTGTGCATCTAGTTTTTTTTTTTTTTTTTTTTTTTTTAAGAAAAAGATGGTGGGGGCTGGAGCAGTGGCTCAGCAGTTATGGCAGTTGCCTGTCACGTGCAAGTACACAGGTTCAAACCCCAGCACCCACGTATACCACCAAGTGTCAGAGCAACAAAGCACATGAAAAACTAAATAAAACTGATTCTCTCTCTCTCTTTAATTAAAAGAAGAAAAAGATGGTAACCCTACATTTTTCTAGGTAGATTTCAAAGCATGAATCGGCCCCTTACTTGAGTACAGAATATCTGCCTCTGGATCCTTATCAGAAACCACATCTTCTAGCTTGCTGCCACCACCCAGTTCTTTTGTGAGGAGAAAAAAAAAGTATTTTTGTGAAGGATTGCCTGAAGGATTTGTGGTCCATTTATTTCTGCAGGTGCTATAATTCAGTAAATAGTTACTGAGCATCAGGTGTTCTTCTGGTAATGCAGTAGTGAATAAAGAAGATATAGCATCTGCTTTTACGAACTCATCGTCTGACGTTGGGAACAGATGCTATTTACAGTCACGAGAGCTATTGTGTTGAATTTCCATGTGTAGTGAGAGAGAATGACGTAGACATTAAGATCTGAAGGGTAAGGCTAGGGTGGGTGTGGCCATAGACATTGGTCCTACATGCATCCAACTGGCACTGCTTTGTAGTGCAGGAGCCTTTTGAATCTGATCTCTTTAAAATCTGGGGTCTTCTGGGATATCTTGGGACTCCTTATAATTGTAAGATTGAACTGTATGTACATTGGCCTTACGACTAATTTACATTGGCTCATGTTATAAGAAACAGCCAAACAAGATCCACAAGTACTTACGCAAGACATGTTATAGAAAATGCAGACTTCAGTATCATACAACATCCCCTTTATTAAGACCCACAAAAAAAGGTCTTTCTAATCGCTATAGAATTTGCCTTTATGGTTTGGTCTTCCAGTACCCTGAAGCACCAGGTTCCCTCTTGCTTCAGGTCTCTTCGAGTGGCCTTCTCTCTTCCTGGAATGCCCATTCTGTTCTTGTTTGATTTGATCCTTGCTAATCCTTCAGCTGTCAGTCCAGGTGTCAGCTTCTTCAGGGAAGCCCCCTCCTCAGCACCCATTCCCTTTCTATATCCAGTCTGGTTCCCAGTACAAATTTCCATAGCATTCTCTTCTTACCTTTTTTATTTTATCAGTTTCTAATTAATAATTTGGTCTTTGGTTTCTTTTCTCTCCTATACTGATGGCAGGGAGATCCGTGAGGGTAGAGACCTTGGGTTTTTGTTTGCTGCTATTTCTCAAAGTCATAATATGCTATCTTGCATATAGTAGATCACCGATGATTATGTTCTGAATGTTTGACTGAATGAAAGAATGGATGCATTGTGCACACTGGGACTTGGAGCTGTTCATTTTCTCCTTTTTGCTTTGGCTGTTTGGGAGCTCACACCTTGCTTGGTTCTGCCTGCAGCATTTGTAAAGGCCCTCATGGCATGCATTTTGTGCACTAACATTTCCCCTACTGTCTAATGGTTTTTCTTTCTTTGACTTCTTCACTTTTTAAATCTCAGTATACTAAAAATTTCTGTAGGCCACTTTCATTCTTTTTTAGGGAAGAAATAATAAATAATTGGGTACGTGCTTGCTGGCAGCAAAAGTGGAAGCTTGGATTCCTTCTCTTGCCGCCATGGGGGGAGCCTCAGAATGACTGGGTTTGGGGAAGGGCAACTCTGTGAGTCAAGGGAAAGGTCCACGGGGAAATGTTAGTGCCTTTAACCAGATGCAGAAGGGAGATTTTATTTTGCTTTGTTTTAATTTTTTTTTCAGTAGGAGAAGGAAAAAGAAATTTTGTCCCCTAATCTTACAAGGAAATACCTTTGAAGAATTTGGGGGCTGTCCCTGCCTTTAGACATTGGCAGAAGGCAAGGGGTGCTGGGCTTGAGAGGGCTTGGTGGCCTCAAGTAGACAGGTGGGCATGGACCTCCACCCCAGCTAACCCTCCCCTGGGCACGGTTTGGGCAGAGCCAGCAGGAGCCTGCGTTATTGTGTGAAGGAGAAAGAAATGAATTTGTCCTCTTGTGTTGCAGATTCAGTGGTTCTTTCCTTTGACTCCGCTGGACAGACACTAGGCTCAGGTACCAATTTTTCCCCCTCTATGATCTTTTCAGCTCTCAATACTGGCTATATTTATGGTGGCCCTGTTTGTAGTGGGGGTCCTTGGGGAGGGAAGGGACTGTCACAGAGTTGTGGGAGAGTCTCAAAGCCTCATGGTGGTGGGAGAAGAGAAACACATCATTAAGAGCACTTTTCCTGTTACTTAAAAATGTGTGCAGACATTAGAGAAGACGATGTTATGGCTTTTGCAGCCAAATGGATGGAGATGGAAGGAATTATGCTAAGTGAAGTATCCCAATCTCAGAGACTCAAGGGCCGAATGGTATCTCTCATCTGTGGAAGCTAGAATACATGGGGAAGCAATATGTTAGACGGCTAACCTAATAATAACTTCAAATTGTATGATTTTCAACGCAACAGGGAGATGACTCCCTAGGATACTTGGAGGCGTAGGAAGGGGGATGGGGGGTGGAGGGTGTAGGAAGAACTCCTAGGAGACTGGAGAGTGGGAATATGGGGGAATCATCTCAGAAGGAGATCTCTGTCCTCCATGAGATATCCATTTAACTCAGGGGTTCTTC
>PVKS010008986.1:0-65898 GCA_004027875.1 Aplodontia rufa | reverse complement strand
ATGTGAAAAAAAAAAAAGAAAATTGCCGTTCAGCCATTTGATTATATGTACTTGCTGTACAAAACTACATACACACATTGGATTTTTAAATAGTGTCAGAAAATGAGGTTTTTGTTTACAAAAATACTCTTCCACAGTTCTGCTCAGTAACCTTAGAGAGCAACACAGCTAAAATCCCCAGCAGCTGCGGGAAGAGCTCAAAGGTACTCAATGTGGCGCAGACTTACAACACAGTTGAGTCATCCCAAGGAGTACACAATATAAATGCTTTATTGCCAGCACAGAGGTTTCTTTTTAAGTAAATTAAAAGAAATAAATCTTCATTTTCACATTCTATATTGCAGTTCAAAGGTAACTAGTTGGTTAATGGGCATGTTCACTTGGACGCGCTACAGGAGAGGAGCAGGGCATTGAACGAAGAACTCAGAAAGCCAGCATCTGTCAAGGTGTCAGGCTGCTGAACGCATTTTTGTTTGTAAATAACAGCAAGGAGAGATTTCTCTAAAACATCGTGAATACACGAGGGTTATAAATAGAAAATCGGTTCAGTTAGAAAGCAGAAAACCGCTCGATGAGGCTATATATATGTTGCCCACACTCCACATCTCTAGGTTATGTTTGGTACTTTTAAATAAATGATCTTCATCTAGGTTAGAGACTGGCCTGGACATGGCAGCTGGAAAGAGAAGGAAAGGAAGTTAACACACCAGACTGGGGGATTCACAAGAGCAGAGTGAAGCTGGGAGAAGGGAGCTGGTCGGCTTCATGCCTCCTGCTCTGCAGGCCACAGCTCGCATGTTGAGAGGCAAGAATGGTGTGTGGATGAGCCACTGGGTGTGACAGGGGAGCTCAGGTGGAGGTGGCAGTCATGGCATGCTGGCATTCTGCAAATGGAGCCATCCTCAGGCTTGGCCAGGTTTTCCAAGGTTGCTGCTGATGGATTTAGGGCACATATTTGGGCACATTAGGCCCGGGAGACACATACAGCAGCAGGAGATGCAGATACTAGTGCACTGGGAGCTGGGCGCAGATTGGCTATGGGTTCTGACTACACAAATAATTCACTAGATAAGAATAGTCAGCTAGAATTGGAAACTGAACTATTCCTGCCAGTAATTCAACCTCAGCAACTTCCCAAGCCTACTTGGATTGTTTTCTGGTTGGTTCTAAGATAAGCATTTGAAAAGATCTTATTCATCTACAAAAAAACCACTCCTTATAACAGAACAAACCAATAAAGAATCACGTGCGTGGGTGTGCACGCGCACACACACACACACACACACACACACACACACGCAAACTGCAGCAAGCTCAGAAGCCATGAACTACAAGATGACTCTCATCTGCACTGTCCTGATCTTCTTTATAGACATAAAAAACCAGATTGGGTCAAGAAGATGCCAAGTTCTGACCATGGAGAGTGTCCGCAGTGCACCAGCTCCTGGCATTTCCAGTCTGGTCTGGCTCTTAACTAAAACCATTTCATGTTTTGCTTTGAAGAAATGGATGACATGAAATGGTAATTTGGCTGCAAAACCTTGGAAAATTGTTCCCGGCCCAAACATCTGCCCCAAATGAGCTCAGCTGAGATCTCCTTGGAGGAGAGGGAGGGGGTGGAAGAGGAGGGAGAAACTGGAAGGAGGAAGTGAAGCCAGCACAAAGGCCACCTCTCCCGAGAGGGACAAGAGGGATGTTCTCTGTGACAGCATCAAGCAGTGCAGCTTCCTTACTCCACTGGATGTGTCCTGCGCTCCTTCCCTACCTCTGCCCGCCTGCCCCCATGCTTGGTATGGCTAAGAGTGCCTAGAAATGTGCCCAGTTGCTTTGTTTCAGCCGTGCAGTGACCTGCCTGCTACATGTCATCTTCTCAACCTTTAAAGAAGGCCCATGGCTCAACCTGTATTCCTGACAGCTGGGCCCTACAGAGAAAGCAGAGGGAGAGTGGTGTAGGCCGGCCTTCGTTTTCCTCCTCGGCCTTCTTAGGAGTTCTTCTGGGGGATCTTAACAGTCACAGTCTTAACTTCTGAGTACTCTCGCAAGCCAAATTCTCCCCTGTAACACAGAAATGAACAGTATCAGATACCAGAGGCCCAGGCTGCCACGGTGGGTTGGTGGTGGTAGGTCTGAAAAAGATGCAGTTTGTCACTTGTGAACACTTGGGGTTTTCACATGAAAATTCCTAATGGATGGGATGGCCAGGCCTTCCCCTGAGGAGCAGAGAAAGCCATCTTCTCACATGCAGTCACCATTTCTCAAAATAAAAGATGATTTGTCTCCATAATGCCACACAGAAAGACACTGACTCCCAGCTACTCGAGAGCCAGGCCTGGGGTCAGCTGTGGCCAGAACTCTGCTCCTTTCCGGCTGAGCACCCACAGCAGTGGCAGAACCAGATCTCGTCTCCCAGTGCCTTGGCCCTGTTTCTCCCCAAGACAGCACTGTCTGTTCAGGACAGTGGTGTGCTATCTTCTCCTAGAGCCCTGATCCTGCTTCTGCATGGCCCCCGGGTATCCCTGTTCTGATGGTGTGCCTAGAGGACTATTCACTGCAACTGAAGCAAAGGCTGAGGTTGTCGGAGGGGGATCCTCTCTGCTACTCTAAATTATTTTTCCTTAGATTCAATAACCAGGGATGGATACCTAAAGGTCTACAAGGGAATGCAGAAACAATTTGCAACACCTTAAAAACAATCCTGAATAAGTACTCTTGCAGCCTCAGAGAGTGAAAGAAGGATTTCGGGACTGAACATAACTGATTAAAAAGGAATTATGAACTGTTAGCAAGTTTCTCCCTTAGATCCTTTTTTGCCCACTTCCCCTCTGGGATCTGGGTCAGGAATCAAAGATTGTCGTTCATGTGGTCAGCACTCAGTCACTGAGATATTACCATGGGGAGCATTTTGCTGGGCTCAGGACAAGGAAAACTAAACTGGTCCCAGCCTCTGAAGGCCTTGCCGGTGGTTGGGCCTGAGGGGAGGTGTGAGTGGGATTGCTCTTCAGGTAGAGACAGGGGCACGGCCTTTCCCAGTCCTCTGGCCTCTTGCCACAACAAGGTGGGTGGCATGTGGCGAAGCCTGCTTACCGCAATGCTCCTTTTCTTCCACTTCTCCTTTATTCACTTCATTTTAGTTGCCTTTTTTCTATTTCACTGTAAAATTAACATGTTCTAATTTTTTCTTTAAAATAAAGGAAGAGGGGCTGGAGCGGTGGCTCGGCGGTTACGGTGCTTGCCTGGCATGCGTGAGTACACAAGTTCAAACCTCAGCACCACATACACAACGAAGTCTTGAAGCAATGAAAGCCACATGAAAAACTAAATAAAAAATCATTTCTTTCTTTCTCTCACTGTGCCTCTCTCTTTAAAAAATAAAAATAAAATAAAAGAAAGTTTTTCTTCTCTTCTTTTGGTTTCTCCTGACAGTGTGGGAGAAGGCGCTCCCCTCCTCTGTTCCCAGAGCCCCTGGCCACAGCTCCACTATGGTGTCACCACACTGGGGCAGCTTCAGGAACACCTCTGTCCCCCCTGAACCAGAGCTCACTGATCATACTTTCTACCCCCACCACACATCATGGTCAGCCTACAGTGCCAGGCACACAGAAGGCACTTATGACTGTGGAAGGGAGAGAGGAAGAGAGGAGGTCTCATCCTCCTGCCCCTCTCCCAGTCCTGCCTTCTTGCCATACGGTCTCCACCAGGAGAAAATAAAAGAACACTCAGACGTGTTTGAGTATGAAAGAATTAAGAAAGGCTGTCTTTTAAAGTGGTCAGTTACTGCAACCCGGCTTTACAAGCGAGACTTGCAGTAAAAGATCCCTCCTGGTTCCTTTCAGGGATCCCTCGGCCTTTCACAAGGCTCCAATCACTGCCGGTGATTCCTCTGAGCACTGAGGGCACCTGAGTTGACAGGCACCCCCGTGGAACATGAGAGAGCAGCCTAGGAGAGCCTGATAAGCATGCTGTCCTCGCGCATGCCCAAGTCACTCCACTGTGAGGAATGAGACACCCAACTGGGACTGCCCTCCTCATTATAGGGCTCCCTCATTAACTCCACACAGGCCCTGAGTCTATTACCAGCTCTGCTCTGGCTCTCTCTGGATTTTTCCCTGCCTTTGGGCAACTGTGAATGTGTCTCTTCATCAAGGACATCATGTGCCTCCCGTTTGAAGTGAGGTTACTCCCTTCTCATTTCCTGGCTTGTGCACGCACTTGGGGCAGACCCTGAGCTGTGCCTTCCTCCCACTTAGATCGCTAACTAGGTTGTGACAAATATAAGGGAGTCTACCACGTCAGAAACTTTGAGCGGGAATGTTGGATCCCACAGTGTCTGGGTGCCTGAAGCAGTGGAAACCTGGCTAGCCTGGGGTGCTCCTCTCCCTGTTCCTGGGCAGAGCTGCAAAACAGAAACTGCTAGATGCACAGCAGGGAACTCAGATCTGCAGTCAAAAGAAGGACTGCCCAGGTGCCCATGGGACCAAGGGAAGCCAGAGAGAGGTCTTAGAGCAACCGATGGAGCATGCATGGGGCAGAGAAAGAACTCTGCAGCTGGGGTCAGTGGACAGAAGCAACGACGACACCGCCATTAACTGGCTGAAGGACCCCGGTCAAGTCACCCTCATTCTCTTGGAGCCCATCTAGCAGCACCTGAGAAGCATGTTTAAACTGTAGGTTCTTGACCATCCTGGCACCAAATATTGTTTCCAGTAGGTCTGGAGAGGGACCCAGGAGACAGCAATCAGGCGGTCATCTGGCCCACACTTTGAGAAGCACTGCTGGAAGTGCTCTGAGAGCCCTGAAGTTCGGATTCTTCAGCAGCTTCACCATGTCACTCCAGGATCCTTCTCTCAAATCTATTTGCTACACTTAAATTCCCTGGCACAAGCAGTGCCACAGCTGACAAGGACCCTGCTGCTGCACAAGACAGGCATCTTGCTGCTGTAGTGCCGCAGTCGCTGTCATCACTGCACAATTCCCCAGGTCACAGAGACATCTAGAAGCCAACATGCCTGCTTCTCAACAGACTAGGTTATAATCCCTAAGATGAACAAATGTGGAGTACCTAGCTTTTGGTGGCTTCCTGCAAGCCATTTTAGGAATCACTCAGATTCACTCATAATACAAGTAAGAATTTATTTAGGATATATATTTGGTTTGCAGTGGCATTTTTCAGAATGAGGTCTTAGACCACCTGCATCAGGATGATTCCAGAAGCTTGTTAAAAATACAGATACTGGGTCCCAGACCAGGTCTACTGAATCAGAAATTTCTGAGATTGGCTTCCCAGATAAGCATCCTTAACAACCTCCCCCACCCACCGCCCCCAGACTGCAGGTGACTTCATTGCACACACGCACCAAGGAAGAAACTTTGATTCATAGTATCCCTATCATGCTGCTCATGTTCAAAGTCTGTGTCTGTAGTTTCTAAAATGCTAGGGTTCACGGATTTCTTTCAGTTTGTGACACAGATTTTATAGCTTATGTTTTACCATCTTTCATCTCAGAGGGAGGAATGAAAATGATAGAAAGAGAGAAACAGATGGAATTAGTCAGGCAGGCAGAACGGAGTCTCTGAGCCTGCCCATCAGACACCTGCAGAGGGCAGCTCTCCCCGCAGCTCTGCGGGAGAACCCAGGGCTCCTCAGCCCTCCCTGAAGCTTGTTTCTGGCAGTGCCACTTCCCCTCCCTGCTCCTCTTGGGGGTGGGTATGTGGTCAACAGGCCATGAGACAAACAGTTCTGTTTAGAAGCAAGGTTGAGTGGAGTTTCTGGGGCTATAACAAATGAGATGGAAGGGTGCAGGTTCTTTTATTTGAAGTGTTTCGTACCACTCTAGATTGTTTAAGAAAGAGAAAATGCATTTTGGGGTAAGTAAAAGAACTAGGTCATTTATATTAAGATGGAATGGGTCTCATCCAACAGCACACTTTCTTTGTTATTTTTAAAATGATGTTGGAAGAACAAATCACTCTACTTCCTAAAAGACAAGTAAGTTGAGAGAAGCTGTTTTTCCAGCTTCTTAGATTACTGCTACATGTGGTTTTGACACAGCCAAATAGTCTTTTGAGCAAGGGGACATTTCTGATAGGATATAGTGGACCCAGACAAAGTCAGAAGGCTGAATTCTGGCAGGACGCTAGCCTGTGATGCAGGATGAGAGTTAGCCTGGGAGGCTCCATCAGCCAGCAACCATTTTTTACAAGTATATTTTATGCCGGTGATTCACCCTGTTAATGATCTGTAACAAAACAGTCAGTGCAAGCAGCATTTCCTGAGCCACTGACTGCACCAGCATTTCAGAGCCTGGGTGAAGACAGCTACAAAGGCAGGAAATGAAATAGCAAGAACACATTTTGAATAGTGAAAGCAGAACATTAAGGCCACATGGGAATGAAGAAGAGGTACCTGGGAATGAAGAAGAGGTACATGACGGCTTCAGACAAGCTGAAGGAGCACCCACACCTGTGTGAACGGGAGCCTGAGCAGTTACGGTTCTGGCTGGAAAGTCAGTGTCAGGCATGGAAGCCAGAAGCAAAGGATCAAAGGGACAGTTTTTCCCTGGCCCTACCAGAGACAGAAGAGAAGCTGGTGGCACTTCCTAGGATTTAGGAAAGCTCCTGCCACACTTCCAAAGCAACATGTTTGTAAAGAAAAAGAAGGGTCACCTACTTCTCACCTCCTCAAGCATTGCTGGCAGAAGCTGGCACCTTCTGAAGGCTTTCCAGACACTCCGGGGTGTTCGGTATACTTAATGCTAACACTTTACCCTCGTGACAAGCCTCTGCGGCAATGAGTCGGATCCTTACAGATGAGAACACTGAGGCTTGGGGAGACTGATTTGTCCAAGGGTGCACAGGTGGTAAGCAGCAGAGCCAGGATTCGCATCTGAGCAGCGTGATTCTCGTAACTGCTCTTGCCCTCACATAAAGGTGTAATGGTTAAGGGGCTAGAAAATATGAGCTCAAGTATCTGAAGCATGTAAACCCTCTGCTCTAGTCTAATGGACTAGTGCATCCCCCAAACACATTTACATTTCACAAAGCCTTTCACAAAGGGATTGCTAACCTTGCTTTACTGTTCCAGTTTTCTTTTATTTATTTTTGGTACTGAGGATAGACCCAGGGTTGTTTTACTACTGAGCTACATCCCCAGTCTTTTTTATTTTGAGACTGGATCTTGCTAAGCTGATGAGGGTCTTGCTAAGTTGATGAGGGTCTTGCTAAGTTGCCCAGACTGACCTCTAACTTGCGATTCTCTTGTCTCAGCCTCCCCAGTTACTGGGATTATCGGTGTGCAACACTGTGCCTCCCAAGATTATCTTCCAACCTTGAAAACATATTCCCCTCTCTCCATCTACCCAAGTGCTCCTCTCCTTGAAAGGCTGAACCAAATCCCTATTCAAGATTGTATCTAAATGCTTCTCAGCATTTTTCACTAGTTCACAATAATCCCCCCTCGTCCCTAAGCTCCTCTATCACTTTCATCTTTTCCAGGATTCTTCTGATTTTTTCAATGTTACCTATTTCATTCATCCAACAATATTTTAAGTGTCTTAATGAGCTGCATCTTCCTCCCACAGACCAAGCACAGTGTCTTGTACATAGTTATGCTCAATAATTATTAGTAGATTGATTGTGAACTAAATATTTTCTCAAAAAAAGAAACAAAAACAAAAACAAAAAACTTGTATTCAGAAGTGGCAGAAGGAATGACCATGGAAGAGGTTCTCTTTTGTGAGGAATGGTGGCCCAAAGTCACCCCAAGAAACAGCAGGAATGGTGGGAACATGGCAAACAGCAGAGCTCTGGTGATTTTGTTACGGGAGAAATAAAAATAAGAAAGGAATCTACACTTAATGTGACGCCTTCTCATGCTGGAGTTCCGGCTGAAGATTTTAAAATGCCATGAAAGCAAAACAAAACATTTCTGCAGGTCAGATTTGGCTCCCGGATTGCCAGTTGGTGAATGCTACCTACTCCTAAGATTTGGAATGTTCTTTCCTCTGTAATGTCTTCTCTGACTCCACCAGACACCGTTGATTTTTTTTTTTTTTTAAGAGCGAGAGGAACAATGAGAAAGAATCAATTTTATTTAGTTTTTCATCTGGTCTTTGCTTCTCCAACACTTACCTGTGTATGTGGTGCTGGGGTTTGAACCTGGGTCCTCATGCATGCCAGGCAAGCGCTCCAACCTGCTGAGCCACTGCTCCAGTCCAGATACAACTGATTTTTTTTCCTTTATATTTATAAAATTTCTGACACATTTACATAATAGTCCTTATTAAATGGAATTACTGGTACATTAACTTTTTTCTGTGCTTAGCATAAGGGAACTGTTTCTTACTTTTGTACCATGTAATACTAAGTTTATAGGAGTATGTGCTCAAAAACTGTTAGTTTAGTGAATGGACGAGTGTAGAAAATTAAACTATTTTGTGAGTGCTGCTCTGCGCTGGTATTCACAATCTCTGCTTCTCTGCAGGCATCAACGACTTTGACACTTACATTTCTCTCCCATTTCCAGACATCTTGAACCCTCCAAAGGGGCTCTGGGCATTTAAGGCATTGTAACAATTGATCCTGAAAGAAGAAAACAGTTCTGTGAGTTCATATGAATTCACCTGTAGAGAAATAATCCTGTTGGCATGATATCTCTTCCAAAAGTTTTTTTAAATCAATTTTTATTGAGTTTTTCACATGGATTTTGTTGCTCTGACACTTAGTTGTGTATGTGGGTGCTGGGGTTTGAACCCGTATACTTGCGCATGCAGGGCAAGTGCTGTAACCACTGAGCCCCTCTCCAAAAGTTTTATTTTTTGTTTATTTTATCCAGATAAAAGTTTATTTATAATTTAAAATTTACTTTGATTTCCTGACCTCACCAGTAGGAAGTATATCCCTTTTCAGCTTGAAGTCTGTATATTCCTGGTATTCCCCATCCTTCCAGAGGATGTCTATTTTATACTGGTTCCTAAGAATATATGACCCTACTGTAATCTTAATGTAGTTTCCTCCAAGAGTTCATGTGTTGAAAGCTTGGATCCCAGGATGGCTATGTTGGGAGATGGTGCAGAACCTGAAAGAGATGGGGCCTAAGTGGAGGTCTGTAGGTCCTCAGAAGGGTTTAGGTAGTTCTGTGTTTCCCCTCAACTCTTACAAGAGTATGTTGTTCTAAGAGTGAGCCAAACGCCTGAATTTTTCTCTCTGGTTTCCTATTTGGCAATGTCATCTCTTCCTCCCACATGAACTTCCATCACTGCCATCAGCTATGAGGTGACATAGCCAAAAGTCCCTGCCATGCTGTTTGAATTTTCAGCCTTGAAAACTATGAGCTAAATAACTTCTTTTAAAAATAAAGTTAGCCTGCCTCTAGTTACTCATTATAGAAAAACAAACTAACACAGTCATCTATACTAGCAGTGGAATTTTGTTAGGACCAGAACAATGAGAATCAGAACACTGATCTTACCAAACAGTCCCAGCTTGCATTGCAGAAGACACTGTGAGCGCTTTGTTGATGTCGTTAGTGAAGACGGCGGCAACCAGTCCAAAGTCTGAGTTATTGGCTCTTTCAATAACTTCATCCATAGTTTTAAACCTCAAAATTTCCTGAACCGGGCCAAAGATCTGTAACAAAGTAGTTTAACTTAATGTGGTTGCTTTGCCATTCCTTTACCATTTTAAAGCAAGTTTACTCTACGTTTATTATTTAAATGACATTTAAGTTTAAGTCCTACAAAACTGCAAAGAATCCCAAACTTTCCCAGAATAAGGTCACATAAGATTCTAACCTCAGACTTTAGTATTCCCTCTTCAAACCTCCGTGGCATCTCTTGATTTCACTGTGTGTACTTGGGGTATGTTCTTAGGTACAGAAGAGAAAGTGGTATTCTCCAGAGTCCCCCATACACCCGTCCAGAACTGAGAACTACAGCTCTGCGTCACTGGCTGACCTGCTCCTGGACCCTTACCCTCATGGACATGAGGATACTTAAACGTTTTCTTTGCTCATTAACAGCCTGGTCAAACACCCTTAGGGGAACTGAACTACTCCCAGTGTGTTACAGAGGCAAGAGACTGGTTATTCTGATGATTCTGCTGGCTGATGACAGTCACCATCACATAGCGCAACCCCTGGTCTCTGTCTAGCTTGCTTGCCTTTTGGTTTAACTTTTTTCTTGAAACTGGGATTTTCACAGCTATGATTATTGCTATTGTGTAATGTACTAATTTAAATTTACAGTGCAAAAACTCTAACTCTGTCTACCAGAAATGCCCTAGAAACCATCCAAAGAGAGCACTATATTTGATACCTCCTCCTTGGCAATCCGCATATCATCAGTGACGTTAGAAAACACTGTTGGCTCAATGAAAAACCCCTTTCGGCCCAGTCCTTTGCCTCCGCATTCCAGCTTGGCGCCCTCAGCCACACCACTCTGGATGAGTTCCAGGATCTTGTTGTACTGTTTCTTATCAATCTGGAGGAGAAATCACCTCATGACTCAGTAAAGCCTTCTATGAAAATGGAAACAAGCATGTTTTTAAGAACCTCTTATTTATGATTTTCCCCCCAAATTTCATTTTATCCAGTTAAGTCATATGAAACTAATATTAGTTGCCAATTTTTGATCTATGACAACCTGGAAAGTTTGTATGGTTTGTCCCAATATATGGAGGATTCCAAGAAAGGTACTGAGACCTGATGATTTTGCCTAATCTGAAGTATCAGGTCAATATCAAGATTTAGTCAATTGTTCAAAATGATGGAGACACTGGCTAATTTGTTACTCATGGTTTGTATATGGAAAGATTGACTTCCATAACCAATGAATGATGAAGCAAGTTGTACTGATATTAAAGCAAAAAAGCCAAACAGACAAGTTAACACACAGCTCTTTTGATAGTGCCCCATTCCAAATTCTACTGGGGTTTATTTTAAAATAAATTCCTATTATGTTTTTAGAGGAGAGGATTAAACTTAAAGAGTTAGGGCAAGCTTCCTACTCCAAAAAATAATGCTAGTCTTCCCCTTGCATTGCTAGTTATCATTCAGTTATTATGATAATATAAAAACCTACATTCATCTGAGTTTGAATTGCTCAGCTAGAACATCAATCTTCTCTCCAATGGTCACCAAATTGAGAAGGTGCTGTCCTTAAAAAGGAAAATCCACGCTCTAGTGGCCCACATGAGTTGGTTCAGATATCCCTCTACAAATTCTCAGACGCTGTCTATAGCTTAAAGCCACAGTTCCATTTCCAAATACATCATGATGGTTTATAGTTAGGCTGCTCAGGAGGGACATTCGTGACCCTTCCCACCCCACCACAGTGTGTGACATAATCAGTGAGAGATAACCGCACAGCCAGGGGAAAAGTGAGTCAGTCCTTCATTCCGACTCATTTACAAGCTCAAGTGATCTGTGCAGACTAACACAGGGAAGGGGAAGAGAATCCTTGGCGTCTGGTAAAGGGATAAAAGGTTCTGGGGAGGAAAGCCACCCTCCTCGACTGTGGCATCTGCAGGGATATCCTGAAGCAGAGCAGTTAGAAGGACTGGGTCTCAGTTCTAATGTCGAGATCCATCTTGTCATGCCTTGGAATTTCTTCAAAGCTGAAAGACTCCAAATCAACCGTATAGTTCAAAGCATCCTTAAGACAACACTAATCTCACAGTTTTTCAGAAAGAGAATTTAGGAAGGGAAAGAGAAGCACAATAAATAATCTCTAAAAGGCTAAACTTCCAGCTACGAAGACAAGGTGGAAGAGTAAAGAGGCACCAGAAATGTGAAGATGTTGCCTTGCTGGGTCGCGCTAGTATCCATGGATGTGGTGCTAGCCAGAGATTAAGTAAACGAGGAAACATGTATGATTTCCCTACCTGAGGACCCTGCTCAGTGGTGGGGTCAAAGGGACTCCCCACGATGCGCCTCTTGGCCCGTTCCACGCTTCTTCTCACAAATTCCTCATAGATGGACTCCTCCACAAAGATGCGAGACCCTGCGGTGCAGCACTGGCCTTGGTTGAAGAACACACCCTGGTGGGCCTGCTCCACAGCATAGTCCACTGCAAGAGGAAACAGCCATGCTTCCAACACCGCTTGGCTTGCGGAGGGGCCTGTTCATGGAGCTACACCCTCCCCTCTCCAAGGCCTCGGGGACAGCGTCCTGCTAGCTATGGAACGCAACAGTGATAGCTTTGGACTGAGAATCCAACTTAGTCCTAGTTCTAACTAGACTCTGACATTGTTTGCTATGTGAACATGGACAACTTCACTTCTTTGAGTCTCTTTCTGACCACATCATCTATAGTCGTCACTGATCCCACTATGCAAAAGGGTTAGGCAGATAAGGTAAAGGTACGAATGTGCCAGGTGGTAATGCACTGCGATGGGGAGACTGAGGAGGCAAGCCACTACAGTGTTTGTTGATATGCACGATCTTCCTCTCTATTGATCCTGAATTGCACAATAGTGGATGGTAGTTCTTCCATTCTCGCCTCAAACCTAACACGTCAATGAAGTACTGATAAACCTGGTGCGTGTTAGTTGTTAAAGGACTGACAGAAACAACTGATGGCACAACAGGGGGTGCCCACAATCTCAGGAGAAGCAGGTTTAAGGATTCTGATCATGACAAACAGAGACTAAAGCTGAACTGCACCAGCTACAAGCTGGGGCTCCAATTCAAGCAATCTGCTTTCTGTTTTCTGACCTTCCAGTGGTGGAATTGGGAAGCAGCTCTGCCTGGAGAATGTGAAAAAGAAAAAGAACGACTCAACAAAATTATGCAGTTTCACTCCCTGGAGAGCGCTTCAAAATAGAAAGGCCACACCTGTGCAGAATGGGCTAGATGGGCTCCTATCTGGAGACACGGGGTTTCCTAGGTCACTGTTCAAAGTCTCTGTTAAATCCTCCAAGCAAAGTCAATTTGCACTGAATTGAACTGAGCTGAAAGTCCTGGGAACAGCGGAAAGGAATTGAACAATTAATCAGAGAAGACATGCACAACACTGGCAGGATGAGTGAAGTAGGATTTTTTTTTTGGAGGTGCTGGGGATCAAACCCAGAGTCTCACACATACTAGGCAAGTGCATTACCACTGAGCTACACATTCCCTGCCCTAGGATTTATTTTTAATAGACCTACCAGCCATTAGACCCAGTTTAGAAGTTTTAGAGTTCTTGAATGTAGGCAAAGAGACTATCCTTTGGGTGTTTAGAGACTTGGAATATTGCTTCTTCCACTGTATTCTGCTGACCAGGCCCTTACTTCTTTTACCCTGTTCTACAGTGTTACAGAGTCAAAACAGCTTATTAGTGTCAAGAAAATGAACTCTGCTCAGGACTTAATGGATAAGAGCTCTCTCCCTAATATTAAGCTATGTTCACCCCAGAAGATCTTGATCGCTACTAGCTTCAAAGATCTTTTTCTCTGTGACCTATCAAAAGAGTGGAGAAAATAAAAAGGGCACCAAAGGGTGGTATGCTGGGACATGCATGCAATCTGTGGTTAACTTACAATCAGCATCTGCAAAAATAATATTGGGACTTTTCCCTCCAAGTTCAAGAGTTACTCTCTTCAAATTACTTCTTCCAGCTGCTTCTTGGATAAGCTTTCCAACCTGAAATAAAGGAAACAGAGGGGTTTTGCACACCTTGCAGTTGAGGGAGTCAGCTCTGGCCATTGCTAGCTCTGGGCAACAGAAGGATGTGGAGTTGCTGATGCTAAAAGGCAAAAGAATCCACTGAAAAATAGATTAGCTTTTGTGGTCAACTTGGGTGGACAAGATATGTAAAGCAGTTGGGATGCAGCTGAATGTTCATGCTGAAGTTTCCTGTAGGATTACTTTGGTTTCATGGCGGAAGACACAAGGCAAAGAGAGTTAAATCTGGAATCTTAATCACTGAAAGATTTCTCTAAAGATAAATGGCAAGCAAAATGTGACTAGAGATTTTCATCACCATATTGTGACCTTTAGCTTGAGACTCTGGCTTCCAGAAAAAAAAGCAACTGGCTCCACTTGAAAGACATTATGAAAATAAAACAAAGTGTTTGCACTTTGAAAACATCAGGTATGTTCTTTATCACATGGTCCAGACTATGGATATTACACCTCTGCCTCTGCTTAGGGCTATGGTAAAGGGTTCCAGATAGTGGAGAATCTGTCCCTACTTGTGCAATACTGTAAATGTCTATTTATCTAAAACCCAAGTAAACAGGAGGCTGAGTTTGGAGAATGCATTTGCTATTGACTCACATTTATGACGAAATTTGAAATGTCAAATTGGAACAGGGATGCACCACACAGAGCCTCTCTCTGCTCAAGGGAGGATGCATTACCTCAGTGGCAGCGAGTACAGTCAGGAGACAGCCAGCAGCTGCCAGCTCCATCAGGGTCTGCCTCAGATGAAAGGAGCTCCCTGTCTCAGAGGATGCCTTCCCTGGAGTGGCCCACATCCACCTACAGATGGTAACAGGCCCTGCCCTTTTAGCTTAGCACAGGGCCCCTCTGAGGGACCACATATTTTCCATCATGCTCCAGAGGCTGGCCAAGGCTATCTCAGACCCGAACTGTAGTTCAGCTTCCCCTTGTGTCCACTCCCTTTCATCACAGATCACTAACAAATACCCTCTATACCAAACTCCATCTCAGTAATTGCTCTGGGAGAGCAACCTATAACAGGGTATGAACTATAACTGGAGAGCAGAGGTACTTTATGGGAAATGCTAAGCCACCATATAAGCCCAATCAGACAATTTGGTCTTATTGAGATTTTAAAAATGCTACTTATGCCTAGCATTCTACTGAAAATTAAATATTTTAAAACCTTGGACAAGAGAAATGCCACATTCGTGTTCAGCATTTATCTGTGTATGTCTTCAGGCAGTGGGGAGCTGTGGTAAGCAGAAAATGCTCTACAGCCACACTGCCTGGGTTCTTATTGGCTCTCCCACTTACTACGATTTGGCCTTGGGAAATTTATTCAACTTCTTTTAGCCTTCGTTTCCTCCTGTGTAAATGAGGGTTGAAAACAGTATGTACCTCAGATTTAGAGATGGCCTGAGGATTCAGCGATTTCAACAAAGATGGCCCTTTGAACCCAGCCTGGAACACAGTAGGAGCACATATTTGCTAGCTGTGGACCAGTGTGAGAAGCTAGGGGACCCTCTTCTAAGTTCAGGGCAAAGACATTGAGGTGATTGGAAGGACAGGTACTAGTTGACTTCCAAAGTGAACCTCCTCCAGATCTCCAAAACCATCTATGTATATTAATCGCTTCAGGAGAATACCAGGAAACTCTCTGACCCCTCCCTGCTGGCCCTGCTGCCACCAGTCTCCACTGTTACACACTCGGTGGGTTAAATGCATTTGTGTTCTCACTGTAATTCTGCCTCCCTATAAAAATCTTTAGAAAACATCTCATCATTCTGAGGAAACCTAACCCTGTGGCGGCTGGGAGTGATGTCTTTAGAGAGGTGGAGCCATTTTCTTGTTTTGCAGAAAAGTGCTACTTAACCACTGAGATGTTAGGAAATGCTAACCTCTGATCCTAAGGATTAATGGGCAGACTCTGTCCCACCAGCCCAGTGCCCTTCCCTGTCCTTGCCAGCTTGGCTCTCTTCCATCTCCAAGCAAACTCCAGAGGAGAGGGGCTCAGTCAAGGCACTGTCTTCACACACACACATTCTCTCTCTTCCAAGAGGAAGAAAATGTGTACACAAAGGGAAGGAGGATCTGGTGGCCCTCTGCGCTGATAAGAGAACAGCGGCAAATGGAAATTATGGCTGGAGACCGAGATACACAGTACAGGGGGAAACGCAAGTCTAAGGGCAATTTGAAAATCAGCAACCTCTCGACGCATGCCAGCAGCCAGGGGGAGTCGCTGAAAGCTCTACCATCTGTGACTACCTGCTCTGGTGAGGAATTTCATTGTGTTTGTCTCTTTCTACTCCATATTAATTGATGAGACACACATTAAGGCCCTGGAAACTAAGACGTTTTTCTTATGTCTGTCAAGAACCCTACAAAGTAGGTACTATCTTGTTTTAGAGATGATCAAATATAAGAGTTAAAAGTTAATGGGCATAACCAGGTTACCCATCTAGTTAACAGCAAGTCCAGCTGGACTCTGTAGGCTGACTCTTAGGCCCAAGCCTAGGGTCACTCCCTCTCCTTCCCTTCCTTCCGTCCTCCTTTCTGCCTTCCTTTCTATGTCTACTGAGCACCTAACGTGTGCCATACACCATCAAATATTTCTCCTGCACTGCATATTGATTTGAAAGTAATTAGGAATGTTGCTGTTATAGACGCAAGTCATATTCACAAACTGTCAGTTACACAACTTACATTATGCCTTCAAATTTACATTTAAGAAACAAGCACGAGCAAGGAGGAACCATGGGTGTTCAACTTAGATGCTGAATAAATGTGTGGGGCAGGCACAGAGAGTGCTGGCCACACTGCCATGCTTTTCTCTTAGACCTATTCCATGACATTTCTCAGGCCATTTGCCAGGTTGATATTTTTTTGCCACGAGGATTATTGTCCAGCAATTATTTTCATGACTACGGTAACTACACGAACATCTCATTCAGTCTATGGTCATCAGAGAAGAAAACCCAAGAATAATTTTTCCTGCATCAATGCTTTGCCAGTCTTTCCTTAGAAACCAAACTTATGCTAAACACTGCAAGGCAAATCTCAGATGAATAATGCTTTGCCTCTTTGTCTCTGGACGAAAGTCAAGTTGCAGCTCAGCCTCCAAAAGAGCTAAGTGTTAGAACATAGGAGAGCCACTTCTATCTGTAGTGGCCTCAGGACAACACTCCTGAGAACCATAGTTTTCACCAATTTCCTTCATTAAACACACATTCATAGTCCAGGTGCAACATTGAACTTATTCCCTTACCATCCAGGATTTCCAGAGTGAAAAGGGCTCCCAGGTAAACCTGGCAGGTGCTCAGCAAATGTGGCTGGCTTTCAGTCCACTAAAAAAAAATCTGAGTCTAAAAAACAAAAAAAAACAACTAAAACTGGATCTCATTTGATATTAGGTGTGAACAGTTTATAGTTCTATAACACGTTGCAGTCACTGGACTCAGATCCTTCTGATCCTTACCTATTGGATTGAGTAGGATGCAACAAACTTCCTTAAAAGGTCAGGTATTCCATCGCTTTCCATTATTCTTAGTTTTCAGGTCAAATTTTTTGGAAATGCATTACTTCTGATGAATTCTCCCCAAGAGTGGAAGGAGGGTGAGTGACCCCAAACACGAAGCAGTTCTCATTATCATAACCACGAAGAGGACAGAGAAAATATGAGGAACAACGAAGAGGCAATTCTTGACAGACAAAGGTAATGTGTTTAAAAACGGAGCTCAGTGAGAACTGGTTCTAACATGTTTGCTTATAAAATAGAGTAGGTCCTATACAAACCAGGCTAAAATGTTACTTATACAAATCCTATTCAATGGTTTCCAAAGTCCAAATCCATGGGCTTTGAAAATCTAGGAACGAATGTACTACAGACGTAAGCAGAATCTCGCGCTGACCGGATCTTTTTAATAAGTGTGCTTGCGCAGGATGGGTCTTATACCACTCATATTTAAACCATTCCCATGTGACAAGGAAAGAGTGCATGGGGACATGAAAGAGATTCAAAGGTCAAGCTGATAGGGACAAGTTTCATGAAACTGATGCCCATTCAGATGAAACAGACAATTTATAAGATAAAGCAGAGAAGCAGTTTGAGAAACTAAATCCTATATATGACACGAATAGAGATTGTAAGATAAAAGCATAGAGATCGGTTTTGAATTCCTCATTTTTTTTTTCCTATCACAAAAGGTTTCTCAATGTACTCCTATTATTCCTTCCATTCCATGGCTGACAACCTGCCTGATTGTAACCATATGTAGGTTTATGGACTACATTTCGGCCCATAGGGGTCAGAAGACTTAAGCTACAAATTCTGGCTTGGCTCCTAAGGAGCCTTTAATTTGAGAAGGCCACTTCATCTCCTCTGGGTCTCAGCTTCTTCATCTGCAAAATAAATGCATAGGCCAAGCAGCAAATATGTCCCTTTTACTCCAGTTAATTGGAGGAGTTAAAAAAGACAGATAGGACTCCTGGGGCCCCTGCTTACTCTGAGAGTTCATCTGTAATTCTTCTGTTTTTCTTGTCTTAAGGAGCAGAAGTAGCTTTTCACAAGACATCACAGCTGCTCAGAGTGGTAGAGAACTAGTCTGTTTTTAGTTTCCCTGCACAGGGTTCATTATGAAAGAGTGATAGATGGTATTCCTATCATGCGGTTTTTTAGCTCTGTACTCCCTGCAGAGCCTCTCAGCTCAATCTGTGTACCCCAGACAGACAAGGGTGGTGAACTGGAGGGTCACCTATGCATAATGAAACTGAGCTAATTCCCAGCAGGAATATTGGCACAGATCAACTCTGACTCCCATCTTCACGTGAATAGGGCTTCACGATTGATATCAGGAGCATCCCTGAAGATCCACCATGCACTGGAATGTTCATGGCAATGCAACAATGCCGGAGAATAAAATCAGGCTCTGTGCAAGGAAAATAATTTGCTAAACTGGACACACACACACACACACACACACACACACAAAGGGCTTTTTTTTTTGTTTTTCACGTCTTGTTTATTCAAGACAGTTGCTCCCTGAACAAAGTTTCTAAGGTCAGGTATAACATTTCTTTTTACTAATAGATTATACCAGTTAAGGTGGGCCCCTTCTCAGAGATATGATACCTTTCTAAAATAGGAAAAATAAATCTCTCCGGAGATATCAGCAAAGTGGTTGAAGGTGCCTGCCTTCTGCATGTATTTTCATTTCTTAAACTAAACCACAAACAGACTAACTCTCCTTACCTCTTTTTTCTTTCTAAACTTTCATTGTTATGCTTCCTGGTTTTAACTGTGATGGAAACAAATGCCAAAAATATGTGAATTGGGCATTTCTTGTCTTTCTGAAATAACCAGAAATCGGTCAAAATGATCTGTTCAGATTTTCACTAGAAAGTACTAAGAGCAAGACATCCTTTCAGTGGTAACAGCAATTTTGAAATTTTATCTGTGAAAAGTGGGTTATGAAAATCAGTATAACCACTAGCTATGGTTCCAGCCTCCTTTCCTACCATTCCTGCCTCCACACCCGCATCACTTCAGCCACACAAAGCCATCTGCCTTCCTGGAACACACTTCTGTGTCTTTGAATAAGTTGCCTCCTCTGCCCGAAAGGCCTTTTCTCTCCTGGCTTACTTGATAAGCTCATTCTTCCAGACCTAACTCTGCAGCTCCTCTGTGAAGCTAGCTTTCCCTCCCCACTCTCCTCATGGGGTTTGGGGCTCCTTCTTCTCCAGGCCCATAGTGCTCTGCACATAACTCCCACTCTGTACTTGTTCAAGCTGTCTTTCTCACTAGACTGAATTGTCAGTGGAGACTCTGATTCATTTTCTTCTGTGTATACAGACACAGAAGATCTTCAATGACATTTATTGAGTCAATGAGCCAGAGCATGACAGTTGCTCTTGAGGTCTCTGGAAACAGGGACATGGAGGTGAGAGAACACCTTGCCAGTCCAAGGCTTAGCCTTTTGGCAACCACTAAGAGGATCTTTCCTCTCCCTTGCCTTTGGCTTTAATTTCCTTATCTCTAATGTAGGTGATGGCTCCATGGGTTAGACCACTGGCTGCACACTGGGATTCCCAGGGCACTTCTGCTCTTTCCTGTTTGGGATTTACCTCCAGAAACTGATCATCAGTCATGGTTATTTTCAAAAGTTCTCCAGAATATTCAAATGTGCTGCTAGTGTTATGAACCATGGGGTCAATAAAATCTTTAAAGGCATTTCTCCCACACTTTTATCTTTTACCTTTCATCATTGGCTACAGTCTCCAATTATTTAATACAATGGTTGAATGAGCACCTATTCCAGGCTACTTGTTTTCAAAAACATTTTATTTAAAGTTCACAACAATCCTGGGAGGCAACAATTATTACCCCATTTTACATTTGGAAAAACACAGGACTTGTGTAAGTCAAGAAATGAGTTAGGGATAGACACACACCAAGTAGCAGAGCCAGGCCTGGACCCTAGAATGAAATGCCCACTTTCTTTTCACCAGAGCCTCTCTCAGTGGTCCCTTCCCTTCTCTAGATCTTCTGAGGATTAGGTCCCCTCTGCTATGAGTGGGATTCTGACAATTAGGCACACTATCTATGACTAACTACTCTAGATCAACTGCGCCTATGGCTTTATCATCCTTATGTTGTTTAAGACTATTTTCAATAAATAAATTAATGATTTTTTGGTTTGCTTTGATAAGAAGCAGCATGGAGTACTCAAGTCAAAGATACTAATGTCCCAACTATTAGGCAGAACCTATTCATCCTCAGCCTGAGCTTGGAGGAGAGAAACCTACTGCAGAATCCTTGATTTAGCATAGAGAGTAAATCATAGAATCTTAGCAGACAAAAACATTAGCATGCTTCTTCTTATTCTTCAGTTCTCATATTTTGAGTATTTTAAAACCTGTACTAGCAGCAGAGATGGGTTTGCATCTTGCAACATGACATTCATCTCACTTAGGAAATGAAAGGAGAACCCCAGCTGCGTAACTCAGAATCAGTGATAATACAGCTGTTAGCTACAAACATTCGTTTGGCATGAATCAATCTGGACTCTCCTGTAGTTTGCTTTGATGGGCTCTCTACTATCTTGTTGACTAATGACGAAATTGTGGTTTGTTAATCTAACTGTATAAAGAAAACACTACACCAAGCTAAATGCAAACTGTTTTCCTGTACTTTACTGAAATTGTTTATTGATTCTGTGTTTATAAGAGCCCTTTCATATTCACTTACTAAATATTTACATGTGTTGCTTATGTATTTAGCTGCATAAGGAGAAATTAATCCTGTCTTTAATCTGAGTTAACTTTGTTTGCTTTTTAAAGCCCTTTTACTAAAATAAAATGGAAATGAGCCACCTCAAATAAGCTTCTTGTTGCTGACTGTTCCTGACATCTGATGTAACAATGGGTCCTACCTCCCTAGGAGAGTCATAACAGAAGCTGTGCTTAAATCCATATCTAAGTGACACTTTCAATCTGGAAGAATCTTTGTAATTTCCCAAGCAGTCCACAAAATTAGAAAAGAATAGATAGATGAAGAAACAAATAACTACAAACTAAAAAAGGGCTCACGGGATGTGACCACTTGATTTGCCTATGAAAATGATCCTCCATCTGCTACTATTAACGTGGATAATTACAAGTTGGTTTTCATATTTTAGACAAATACTTCTCCCTCCGGTCCTCTAGCATCTGCCAATGATTTCAACCTAGAGGAGAAACTAGGAGATATCTCAAAGCCACAGAACTGGTTTCCCTTCAAATGAATGTAAGCCTCCCTAGAGAAACATCAAATATAGAGTCGAGAGGAAAAATTCAGCTGCAACTTGGCCTGCACACACTGTAATTAAGCTACCTCACTGCTGTGTTACACTTCACGGGGCCACCTTCTCCGCTATTCTTTCTCAAATTCCTCCTTTTCTCTCTTCCCCGTTGCATATCTCCAGCTTTGAAGAGTACGTATTTAGCTGTTAATGTTCTTGCTGTGGAGATACACAATATCCTGTCATTATAAAGCTACAGTAATCAAAACTGTATGGTACTGTTGAATGGACAGACAAGCAGATTTGTGAAACAGAACAGTGTGTCTAGAAATAGACCCACACAAATATGGACGACTCATGCGTAAGAAAGGTGCAAAGGCAGTTCAGCGGAGACAGGACAGGCTTTCCAAGAAATGGGGGTGAGTGGCCTGGGGTTTCATCTCAATGGTAAACACTTCCTGAGTATCTAGTGAAGCCCCTGGATTTGACCCTGAGAGCAAACACATGCATGCACGAGGGTATATGTGCACAAGGGTACACGTGCAAGTGTGCATGCACACACACACACACACACACACACACCCAGAAGAAAGAACTGAAAAGACATGATGTTTAACTAGTCATCTATGTTAAAAAAAAGAACTTTAATTTTTACCTCATTACATGCATGAAAATTAACTCAAAGTAGATTATATGCCTAAATATAAAACAAAGCTATGAAATTCCTAGAATGAACAGGAGAAAATCTTTGTACTCTTAAGTTAGTTTAAGCTTTCTTAGATACATTGAAAACTTGATCCATAAAATAAAATACTGATGAACTAAATATCATCAAAATTAAGAAGGTCTGCTCCTCAAAAATCATTGTTCAGTGAATGAAATGACAAGCTCAGACTGGGAGGAAATATTTGTAATACATACAGGACTTGTAGCCAGAATATACAAAGAACTTTCAAAATTCAACAACAAGAAGACAAACAACACTCTCCCCACACAAATGGGCCAAGATTAGAATATACCTTGCCAAAGAAGACATACAGTGGCAAATACACAAAAGAAAAGATGTTCAATAGAAGGGAACTGAAAATTAAAATCACTCTGTTAAAATACAACTATTTGAATGACTGAAGTTTAAAAAGACCGACCATACCAAATGTTGGTGAGGATGTAGAGGAGTTGGAACTACTTCATACTGCTGGTAGGAAATTTACTTGGAAAACATTTTAGATTTCTTAACCTGCCATATCATCTAGCCATTCCACTCCTAGTCCACTCTTAGGACATATATATCCAGGGAAAATTTTGTACATGAATGTAGAGGCTTTTCTCTATAGCAGTTCCAAACATCTGAATGGATGAACAAATTGTGATTTATCCAAAAGACTGAATATTACTTAGCAATAAAAAGAATAAATCACTGATACACACAGCATAGATGGATCTCAGAATAATTTTGCTGAGTAAAAAATAGCCAGATAGCAGTTTATACCATATGCCTCTAACCTAGCCAGAAATCAGGTTGGCGCCTGGGAATATAGGAGTAGGGATGGAGGGAGAGATGGGAGAGAAAGACTGCAGAGGGGTACTAAGAAAATTTTGAAGGTAGTGAGCATATCCCCTATCTGAATTGTGCTGGAGGCTTCTCAGGTAGATGGCTACAAATGTCTAAACTATCAAGCTGTACATTTTAAATATGTGAAATTTACTGTACATAAATTATATCTCAATAAAGCTGTTAATAAAGATCTAATAAAGACTTTATTAGATCAATCACACCATACAGCTCTTTATTGTCCCTTGTGATCTGCTGGCAAGGAAGCTATATTGTATGTATGTAACTATTTAAAACACAATTTAATGGTTTTAAAGTAAAAAGGACATTAGGAATAAATTGACTGAATTTTAAAACAAGAGTCTGAAAAGTAAAGAATAATGAAAAGGAAAAAGGAAACTTTAAGAAAAGGACAAGGTGGTGAAAAGAAAGAGTACAACAGCAGCCAGTGAAATAAAACATAATTATTAGAATGAACAGTAGCAACATTTGAGGGTCTGGACATAAAAAGAAGGAATCCTAGTCATGATAGAGGTGAATCGGTTTTCATTTGTCTGCACAGGAGGAAGAAGTCATTGAGGAAGAGAGGTTCAAGCAGAGGAAATTACGGTTTGTTCCAAGTCCCGGAGTTGTACAGGTGCATCGCAAATGGGCCTGGTAAGACCAGTGAGGGCTGCGGGTTGGGAGATGAGGGTGCTGAGAAAGCAGGGGCTGGGCCATGGGTCACCTTGTGTGTTTCCCTAAGGAGTTCAGATTTTCTCTGGTAGGCAATGAACTTCTAGGTAGAGATGTTCACTCTGTGAACATCAAAAAAGAGATTAATAATTGTAAAGAGAGTTATTTCAAGGAAATTTCTTAAATGTAATACTGTGTGGATCACTTCATTGATTACTTTTGCATTGTTAAATAAAAATTTAAAATAGATGAGTTAGACAGATAAAAAATCATAAACAGTGATGGTGCTTTAGAGAAGGAAGAGACAGCTGGAATGGCAAATATGGTTAATTTGAAACTTATAGATATGACTAAAATGAACCCTGAAGGTTTCCTAAGGAATACTCCTTTAAGTAGACAGGGACAAAATTAATAAAAATTGCTTAAGAAAAAGATCTGTCCAGTTAAACCTGAAGAATACAATTGCTTAGGAATTCACCAGCTGATTGTCTGGGCTCCAGTGAACACCCAGGCAGAGGGTACTAGTGGTCCTGGGGGCGTAATGATGCAAAGAGGTGGCACTGGAGCTGTGTTCAACCTGTAAATTCCTCTGTGGCTCTGGCCTAGAGCACAGCGGAAACACAGAAACCAGGGAGGAAGGAGTTCATGAAGACCTCAGGGGATTGTTACCAA
Source organism: Aplodontia rufa (assembly GCA_004027875.1). Lineage (NCBI taxonomy): Eukaryota > Metazoa > Chordata > Mammalia > Rodentia > Aplodontiidae > Aplodontia > Aplodontia rufa. The sequence goes on along the minus strand of PVKS010008986.1, from coordinate 41,582 downwards.
TTTTCGACTTTATGCTGACTGCCAGGGTGAGCCTGGTTCCTCCACTTGTAAAATATGGGGTGATGGAAGGGCATCTTCATTCACCAATGCCTGGCACACAACAGCAAATCAAAATGCTTTTGGGGTGAAAGAGGAATCTTAGTTCTAAGATGATCAAAGTGGTCTCTGGGAAAGCTCATTATTAGTACCATTCTGGGCTCAAAGGCTGCTCCATTATATGAGGAGGAGGACTGAGGGAAAATCAAACTTACTATAGTTTGAAAAGTGGCAGAGGAGAGGGTATGTGACTCATTAAGGAGGTGTCACTTGTGAAAATCAAGCCTTTACAGTGGCACTCTATACATCACAGGTCCTTTCTGAGAATCCAAGCAGGACTCTGCTCACAGGCCAATCACTCCCTGCCCTCGCCCGCCATTTCATCACATCACCCATCCTATGCTGTTCTGTCGTATTATGAACTTTCACATGTCTGCAAAGTCTGAATACAATAAGAGTTTTTGGTATTTTTTGTCTGTTTCTTTGAGTCGACTCATGTTCAGGGAATGATTTGGACCATGTCTTTACTTTGCTAAACAGATCATGATTTTTTCCCCTTAAGATGCTTAGGAGAAATATAATGGCTGGAACAAATCTATGGACATACAAGATAATGTAAGTGATATCTTTCAGTTTGCACAAGTGCTTCACTTCAGCACAGATGAACAAATTCAGAACTGTGGGATTTTTTTCTTAAATGAGCCTGGGAACATGTTCTGAGGTATGACTCAACTAATTGATTTATATGTAAACCATCAATTCTTGAGCATCAATAAACTTAAGAATCACTAGAAAACTGATTAAATGAGTTACCTAAACACATTTCCAAACTCTCTAACTCATAGCCTCTTGGGTGGTGCCAAGAAATCTGGATTTTAAAGGGTACACAACCACCACTATCACCACCTTAAACAACTACTGAAATACAATCACAATTGCATTACATTTCTCTGCAAAGAAATTTTCTCTTATGTCAGAATTTGATTCTGGTCAGTTCCAGTTGAAGGAGTGGTCCCTACTTCAGACCACAGTAAGCAATCACAATTGAATTTCTTAGTAGGTATCAAAAACTCTCCTCCAGCACTACATTCTAAATAGTACACTATTTCACCTAAGATGAAAAAAAGATTCAAAAGCGATTTATGTAAGAAAGCCCTCAGGCAATCTTCCAAAAAGTCAAATAGAAAAGCAAACACACTTACACATACCGACAAAGACACACACACACACACACACACACACACACAGTCTCTCTCTCTCTCTCTCTCTCTCACTACAAGTTAAAAATATTTGTAAAATATGTATAAAATCCAAAAAACAAATAAAAGGAAAGTGAGCAGGGATTACTTTTCAACAGACATTATTTGCAAATGGAAGTTTCAGATTCAACTAATATTTACTGGAATCTTACAATATGCCAATCAATATGATTGGAACTTTCAAATACACTATCTCAATCCACAAATAAGTCTGTAGGGAGTTATTCATATGCCCTCTTAACAGATGAAGAAATGAAAGACAGGAGAAACTAAATACTTTGCCAAAGATCATACAACAGGAAAACTGGGATCTGATCCCAAGCTTGAATCCAGTACCATTCTGTTAGACCACACTCCCCAAGCAGAAGTTGTTTTATAAACTGCACTTAAAAATAAATAGAAAACAACGACAGCTAATATTTACTGACACCTTTTTCCTTAAAGAGAGAAAGAATTGTATGTAGTTTTTCATCTGGTTTCCCTGGCTCCAACGCTTAGTTGTGTAATGTGGTGCTGGGGTTCAAACCTGGATCCTCATGCATGCCAAACAAGCACCATAACCACTGAGCCACTGCTCCAGCCCCTTTCTGACACCTTTCTGGGAACCAGACCCTGTGCTAAATACTTTAAATACACTAGTTCATTCCATCCTCACAATCCATGAAACAGATCATTCTTGATCTATAGACAGGAAATTTGAGGCCCACAAAGATTAAATAACAACATGTACTTTGAACAAATCCGTACAACTATAATAGATGTTAAAATTAAGTCTCATTTTCCGATAGAACTCTGACATAATCTTAATTGTGCCCAGTATAAGCTAAGGACCGGAGTATCTTGTTGAAAAAGTGTGATTTCCTCTACTTTTTTTTAGAGAAAGACAACGTACAGTGTTGTTATACCGTGGTTTTTCAAGTTTCATTTTAGCAAAGACCTGAGGAGTACTTTGTTTATCTTTAAGAGATTCTATCGATGGAGAGAAATCAACTCAAGATGAACTACATTAAAGCTCTAAGCTTCCTATACTAATAGAAAAGTCTGTAAGGTGGTATTTGTTGATCATTAGGTTGATCAGATTGATCATTAACTGTTCAGATCAAAAATCATCTTTGCTTATGATAAGCCACTGGCATAGCTTTGGAGATGGGAAATTAACTTGACCTGAATGTGTTTGAGAGTAATATAATCTCAGGAACAGAAAGATGGCTTATGGGAAATTGCTACAGAGGAAAACTTAATATTTTCTCTATTTCTTTTGCATACTTTTGTATTCCTGAGATATTAACTGCTTTCTACTAGAACACTGAAGTCACACAGTCAGTCCCTGAACATATGGGGTCAAGTGTTGGCTCGCCCTATTGCCAAGTGTGGAGGACCTCACTCCTCAACTTGTCCCATCTGATATGATGTGGGTTCTTAGGGCTGGGGCTTCCCTACCTTCCAACTCTATACAGCTGTTGCATCCTATTAAAGAGACTTTTAAGGAGTAACACTGAATTAGTATAAAAAGCTAAGTTTTTTATACTATAAAGGTAGAACTACTGGAATAAAATTTTTAAAATAACTGAATTTATTATTGAGAGGGAACAGTGAAACCTTATCTTCCATCCCACATTTCAGTTAAAAAATGTGTGTGTGTGTGTGTGTGTGTGTGTAGGTAGGTAGGTAGGGGAAGTGCACGTGAACAAGCTTTTTAAAAGTCCTGGTCCTTAATAATTGGCATGAGAAACAATTTTAAGAATTGAATGATAACAGTATTGTTGATTATCTGCCAATAGCAAGCAAAAGATTACTTACAAGGGTCCCCACAACTTAAATTCCTTTATACTTTGGTTCTCATACCACTAGAATTGCATTTTCTCCAAAGCTATCAGTCATAAGAGAAAACACAGATTGATATAAATTCTTCAGTCATGAGTATTAAAAACTGGAAATTAGGATGTAAAATTATCTTTTCCTTAAAGTGGTTACCTTTAAATAAAGTAACTTTTCATTCAAACATAAATATCTGAAACTAAGGACATTTCTCCTAGATGCACAGATACATTTGAAAAACATGTGCGTCTCCCAGGTCTAGCACGGTGCTTGACAGATCAGTGCTCAATAATTGTGGAACTGGCTTGAGATAGCTTAGGTTCAAAACCTTAAGCCCTATATCAGAGATGGTCAACAGAAGCCCTTTCATGGAGTAAATGGTATTGAAAAAAAAGATGCAATTTTAAAGTTAATTTTTAAAAAGGGGAAAAAACTGAGTTAGAACAGTGTCTATGTCCTTTCGGAGTTAGACACTTTTGACTATTCTTTCAACAGAACATGTTCCACTCAGAAACCATCTTTTCTAAGTACCCCTCTGATGCATTATTCCTGATTTTAGTGGATACTGCCTCCTACTGCAGGATGGTGTGCAGCCAATAGTGAGGGAGGCAGCACAGCACTGTGTCAGGCTCTGGGTCCCATCATTTACTAGCATGTGAGCAAGGGTAAGATTTAACCCTTCCCAGCCACACTCTGATCCCCTGTGTACCTCCTGGGGTTGATGTGGAGATGTGGTAGGACAATGCACACAAAGCACTTTGCAAGGACCTGACACAAAGCAAGTGTTCAATTGATGGTGGCTACTGATACCCCAAATTTAAAAGCTTAGAAACATCCAAATTTAACAGTTTTACGGAGATGGAACTCACATGCCATAAAATCTGCCCTTTTGAATGTATACAATAAGATGGCTTTTAATATATTAACAGAGTTGTGCAACCATCCCAATGATTACAACGAACCAAATCTAGGACATTTCATCATCCCCAAAGAAACTTCATATCCACAACAGTCCCTCCACTCTCCCTCTCAGCCCCTGACAACAACAAATCTAGTTTCTGCCTGTACATTTGCCTATTCTAGACATTTCATACAAATAGAATCATATAATATGTAACCTTTTCTTACTGCCTTCTTTCACATAGCATAACATTTTCAAGGCTCCTCCATCTTGCAGCATATGTGCGTACTTTATTCCTTTTTATGACTGAATAATATTTCATTGTATGGCTATACCACATCTTATTTGTCAACTCATTACTAGGTAGGCATTTGGGCTTTTCTTCCTGAGGCAGTTAGGATTAACACTGCTATGAACATTTGTGTACAAGTTTCTTTGTGGTGGTACACTTTTAAGAATTTTTTTGTATGTTTATTGAGATGATCATATTTTTGTCCTCCATTAATATGGAGTATTATACTGATATTTTGGCTATAAAACCAACGTTCCATTCCTGGAATAAATTCTACTTAATCAATCATGACATTTAATTCTTTTTAATTGCCAAACTACTTTTTTAATTGCCAAATATTTTGTTTAGGATTTTTGCAACTACATTTGTAAGGGATGCTTATACAGTGTTCTTGTGATGTCTGTGTCTAAAACACTGTCTGCCTTTTGGCTTCAGTTTTTTAACCCTGTACCATCCCCAATGGCTTGATCTGCAGTTTTATTTTATAGTTCATCTGCCTGCTAATCTTTCTCCTCCACCCCTTCCCAATCCCTGTTCTAATCCACCAGGATTTTCTGTCTCTCCAGCTTCTAGCTGTTGACTAATACTGCCTTTCTCTTCCCAATTTACTCTACTTATCCACAGCTTACAAGACCTGTATCAAATCCCTCTCTGTTAAAGCCTTGAAAGACCACCCAGAGATGAGAATGAGATCTCTTCGTTCTTGAGATGCTGATGTCATATCACACAGTGACATTTGCTTACTGCTTAACGTTTCCCAAACTCACACTGAATTTAATTCCATGACCTTAGAAACAGATATGTTCACTATTATTATGATAACTTTGTTCAGAATTAAGTGGCTGGCCTATAATTGTATAGGTACAAAGTAAATGAGAGTAAACCCTAATCTTCAGGTCACATTTTAAAGGAAGGAAGTGTTCCACTGATATTAGCTTTGAGATTAAGCTTTTATTTCCTGATTTAGTCTTTTCTCCTTCATGTAGCTAGCAAATATCCAAAATGCATTTTACTATACATCAGGTACTGAGGAGAATGCCAAAGGGACAGATCCCAGAGAGAATGTCCTCATCCCAAATTACATATATGACCAGAAATTGCCATATTCTGAAATGAAAACTTATAAAATCAACACTAAACTGATAAGCAAATGAGCTCACTCAAAGATAAAAAGGAGTTACTTAGGAAATTAAAGCACTTCTTAAATATTCTGTACCAAATAAACCAAGGGCTTTTTTTTTTATTCAAGTGTCCTCAGGATTGTACTCTTAAGACTATAGTTCTATCAACTGAAGGAAACAAAGGTGTAACCTCACTGTTTAGGATATATTCAACCTCAGGCAACAAGGACGGGGCGCTGTACCTGCTTGAAACTATGGGGAAAACCAGAGGCAGTATAGGACTGCCGTTCTAGAGCCAAGGGAAACATTAAGGAAGGTCATTTTCGAGTCTGGGAAACTGATGTGAGGGGATGAGTACCGGGGCAGAGAATGGAGCCCAGTAATCTGCATGGGGGTCCATTTGTGTCTCTGGCTGAACCAGGTGGGAGTGCAGAGGGTGGGACTCCATATGCCTGGGCAAAGAAAATATCAGGTAATTTGCCGACTAACTGACAGAACTCATGCAGGGCTGGGAGACGTGACAAGTGGAAAGACCTTGTTGATGCTGGAGGCTCTCAGGACAAACCCTAGCAAGATCTCAATTCACTAATAAAAATAAACTAGTCACAGCAAAACTTGAAAATAAGTCCTGGAAAAGTCAAGCTGAATCTCAAGTGACTTACTTAACTGCCAGGAAGAAGAAAAAAAACACCCACTCTTTAAAGAAAGACAACAAAATCCACATGTTCCATAATGTAGCAGTCGCAATGCCCACTATCCTGCAAAACTCAGCAGAATTATCAAGAAGTATAACCAGAAAAACTATCAGTCAACAGAAAGAGATCCAGAAATGACAGAGATGTTAAAATTAACAGAGAAGGAATTAAGAATAGCCATTAAAATATGTCCACAAATTTAAAGGAAAACAGGGATACAATAAGGAAAGAAAGTTCAGATATAAAAAAAGAACTCATAGGATTTCTAGAACTTAAAAATGCAACATCTGAATGAAGCACATTCAGCATTATAGAAGATTAATGAACTTTAAGATGAACTTTAAGATAACAAGCTATCTAGACTGAAGCACAAAGAGAAGAAAAGCCCAGTAACAAACAAACAAAGAGAATGGCCCAGTAACCTCTGTGATAATGTTAAGTGATGTAATAAATGTGTAATTAGAAGAAAGAAGTAGAAGGCAAAAATTCCAAATGTAATGAAAACTATAAACTCAAAGAGACAAATTTTTTTTTATAAAGAGAGAGGGACAGTGAGAGAGATAGAGAAAGAGAGAAACAACTTTATTTAGTTTTTCACATGGCCCTAGTTGCTCCAACACTCAGTTGTGCACGTGGTGCTGGGGTTTGAACCCGGGTCCTCGTGCTTGCCAGGCAAGCGCTGAAAACGCTGAGCCACCGCTCCAGCCCAAGAGCCAAAATTTTTAACAAACCCAAAATCAACTAGTTCAAAACAAATACACAAAAGCACATCACAATCAAATTGCTGAAAACCAATAAAGAAAGACAATATTAAAAGTAGTCAGAGAAAAAGGAAACATCACACACAGTGAAATGATGGTGATGCGGCTGCGGAGTCTCCTCAGAAACAGGGCAAGTCAGAAAACACAGAATGACATCTGTCAATGTCCGGAAAATAAAGTGAAACAAAACTGTCAAATGAGAATTCCAGGGCTGGAGAGGAGCCTCCATGGTTACAGCGCTTGTCTGGCATGCGCAAGGACCCTGGTTCCAACCCCAGCACCGCATACACAACTAAGTGTCTAAGGGGAAACAAAGGCCAGAGGGAAAAATAAATTAAAAAATTGGAAAAAAAATTCCATATCCAGAAAAAGTTTTTAAAGAGCTAAAGACATTGTCAGACAAGCAAAAGCTAAGGGAACTCTTCACTAGTAGCCTTGCACTATAAGAAATGTTGAAGACTTTTATAAAGAAAATGATATGAGGAGGAGAGTAGGGCCTACACCAAAACAGAAGAGGGTTAGAATGGTTAATATGTGAGTACATGTAAAATGATTTTGTTCTCTCATTTAAAAAACTTTTAAAGATAAATGAACTTTTGAAACAAAGATAATAGAAACATACTGAGGGTCATATAATGTGGAAACAAATTAAAGGGCGACAAAGAATAAAGGATGAGATGAATGAAAGAACACTGTTGTATGGTTATTACACAAGAAGTAACAGAATGCTATTTAATCGCAGACTGTGATTAAAAAGCATATTATAGACACTAAAGCGATCACTCGTGAAAGAGATACAGCTAATAAAATGAATCAGAAGATTAAATCAGTCAATTCATTCAAAAGAGGGCAAAAAAGGGTGGTGGTGGGGAACCCAGATGGAACAAAGAAAACCGAATCAAAATGGGGGATTTAAAGACAACCGTTATCAGTAATATATTAAATGCTGAAAAACAACAACTCAGGCAGCGGATGTAAGGAAGTACATACCACATTGCTCTATTTATATGAAATTCTAGAATAGGCAAAATTATTAAAAAGGGTTCGTGGTTGCCTGGAGCCAAGAGTGTTAGCTGGAAAGAGGCCTGAGATGTATCTGAATTTGTGTGGTGGTTGTAAGGTTCTGTATATTTGTACTTAAATATAGGTGTTTTAATGTATGTAACTTATACTTCAGTAAACTAAATTAAAATGTTAAAAAAAATTCATAGGGACAAAGAGACCTGAACCCAAAACTCTCAGCAATAAGCACTTATATGTTTACTGACCTGTCGTGCAACTTCTTGTGAGGCCTAAAAGATGAGATTCAATCTATTCAATATAACTTTCCCCTACATGGTGTTGTAACATTTTTTAAAAGGGTGCTCAGTTTTTAGATTTAAATGTTTTGGAAGAAAATATTAAATGCGTAGAAATTATCAGGAAATGCCTAAGTCCTATTTGACGACAAATGACTAGAGATTCCTCCATGAGAAGATACTCCTTTCCTCAATTTAATATGAACATGCTATGCAATACCAATCAAAATTCTAATTAGAGCTCTGGGAAGAAAGGCAGGATGCTTATAAAATTTATTTGAAATTTCATCTGAAAGATTAAAATACAAAGAAAAATCAAAAATTTTTGAAAAAACAAATAAGCGGGCATCTTATCTACCACATCACTACACACCTTTTAAGACCTAGTAATGAAAGCAGTCTGGTACTCGTGAAAAATAGAAAAATAAAATTGTGAGACATAAAACAGAAACATGTATATATGGAAATGTATCATATAACATTATGTTGTAATCTAATGAGCTACAGAATGATACATCCTTTAATAATGAAATCTGAAATAAATGAACACTCATTTTATTTTTTTAAAAAACTAACTTACCCCCCCACCTTTCATTATACATGTAAATAAATTCCAGCCAGAAAAAAGATTTAAACAAAACCAAAACCTTAAAAGTACTGAAAGAAAATACTGAGAACCATTTGTATAAACTTGAAGGGGTTTCTTCAAAGATGACAGGAAACTCAGAGACCATTATGGAAAAGAATGAAAGGTGTAACTACACACAAAGTTAAAGCTTGTGCATGGCAAAAAACTCTATTTAAAAAAATTTTTTAAAAACCCAAAAAAATTAAAAAATTAAAAATCAATCAAATTTGCAAATTATATAACAAACTTAAGTTTAACATATTTAACATTTTAAAAGATCCTGTAAATGAAACCACAACTCTAGTGCATCCTTGGTAAGGAAATTAAAATATAAATATCCTTTTATTTTGTAATTCCATTTCGAGAAACATCTTACACACACATACTCCTCAATAAAATCTCTCTTGGATCTCCAAAGGTTTTTATTTAGTCTTTGTAATAGGAACAGAAGTCAAAGACAAAAATAAATAAAATAAAATACATAAATAAAGCCCCTGGTGTGTGCATTAATGGAGGATTAAATTATTAAATAATATTGATGCAAGACTATTCCATGTAGCTATTAAAAAGAAAGAAGAAGGATACCTTTAATTATGGTATTATCTCTCATTCTATATATTATATTCTCATTTTTATTATAAAGCTTTATTAAAATATTATGTAGAAGCCTCTTACCTGACTCAATCAGGACCACTGTTCAGTTAACAGAAAAAGAATGTGATAGCAAGAAAAAAATGCCTAAGTATTTCATTTACATTTTTAAAATACGTAGATTAAATTCACTAGTCTTTTGATATAAAACCAAGGACTTTAATTGCGATTCCTCTTGTCCTTTTTGAGTAAGCCACATCCCTAAAATACTTTGAAGATTTCTGGTTTCAGTTTCTTTAAATGGAGTAGGGACTTAAGAACATTTGTAAAACAATCCAGGCACACACTCTATCTAGATTTATCTTTTTCCCTAATCTTTTACAATTGTCTTTCCTGCCCACTACTAATTGATTGCCATGTTTTTTTTTTAGCATCAATCCTTAGAAAATATTTTTGAGAGCATTAGACTCAATTTACATAGAAAAAATACTTTCATTTTGTACTCTCATTTTGGCTTATATATTTCATGAAATTTTAAAAGTAAAACAAGTGCAGCTATAAAAAATTTTTGGAGAAACAAACAAGATTAATTCTTGACAAATATAAAACTCAATAATTTCTAAATGTAAATTAACATTCAAGTGCATTATTCAATCTTCTATGAAATTTTCCGTGAAATCAATGAGTCAGCTAAACCATGTATTAACTCTCTATCAACTGACATCAACATTTTAGACCGGTTACTCTCCAGTATGCTAGCCACTAGCCACATATAGCCACAGAATACCTGAAAGGTGGCTAAGTCTGAATTGAGGTGTGCTGCTAATATAAAACACACATGAGATTTCAAAGACTTCATATGAAAAATAAAATGCAAAATATTGTGCTAATAATTTTTATATGGGTTATATATTGAAATAATATTTTGGAAATACTGTACTATATTAAATATGTTGTGAAGATTAATTTCACTTGTTTCTTTTTATTTTTTTAGGCTACTGGCCTAATTTAAGTGACAAATGTACTCTCGTTGTGTTTCTATTGGGCAGCACTGTTCTAGATTTACAGACATCTTTTGTGCAACAGCAATATCAGCACCTGTGAGGTTCTACTTAAAACAATGGACCAAAGCCTCTCTTTGATCATCTGTTATCTGAATCAAAGACATATTGGAGTAAAAATTTATAAATCTCCTTAAGCAGGCTTGTTATTCTACATCAGGCATTTATAAACTTGGCCTGTTGCCTCTTTTGGTATGATCTATAAGGTAAGTTTTCACATTTTTAAATATCTGGAAAAACTAACAGATTAGCATTTTTTGATTTATAAAAATTATATGAAATTCAAACTTTCTTCAGTGCCTGTGAATATATTTTTGTTGGCACGCAGCCACATTCCTGAGCTTATGTATTATCTATGACTGCTGGGTGCTAGTAATGCACAGCTGAGCGGCTGTACCAGATGCCACTTTGCCTGCAAAGCCTGCAGCATTCCCTATCAGGCCCTTGAGTCTGCAGACCCCTGCTCCATGTCATCCTTAAGGCTCAGAGCACAGTCAGTTGCCACTTGCATCTACAAGGCCTGGTGAAATCAGGAGAAGGGAAAGCTGTTTCCACTCTCACCTCCACCAGAGACTAGTGCAGATCTTCAGCTTCTGAACTTGCATCCACCCTACGTTCTTGACTCAAGGAAGTACCTAGAACCACAACATCTGAGACAACTTTTACACAGATAGTATCACTAAAAAAGCTCCGAGAACTGTGGCATCCAATAGCCGATGTGCACCCTTGCTTTCACACTCACCAACGTTCTATCTACCTTCGAGGGCTTGGGTACTCAGTGCCCTGCGGGTGTCCAGCTTACAGGTACCATTTTCAGTGTCACGTTCCTCAGTCTACGGTTTCTAGGGTACCTACCTCAGTAGAGCCTGTGAATGCAATCTTGTCTATGCCAATGTGAGAAGCTATCGCTGCCCCAGCTGTTGGCCCGAATCCTGGCACAATATTGATGACTCCAGGTGGAAAGCCGGCCTAAGAAAACAGAATCGGAGGAGGCATGTTTTGTGAAGGGCGCACTCTGCATGCTCTGTGCGGGGAGGAAGGGCCCCTCTGAAGTCAGCTTCCCCTACCTCCTTGATGAGGGCTCCCATGTAGAGCGCGCTGAGAGGGGTTTGCTCTGCTGGCTTGATAACTACCGTGTTGCCGCAGCACAGAGCAGGGGCGATTTTCCAAGCAAACATCAGCAAGGGGAAGTTCCACTGAAAGGGAAAGACTCAAGGTTGAGAAATGGAAAAATACTTCTCTACCACCTTTTCTCCCTAAACTGTGACTTCTCAGATTTTTTTCTCAAACTAGTCCTCAACACAAATCTTGTCTCAACAAAGTACAGAAGTCTGCATTTTCAATTACTTCATTAAGAATAGAATAACACTGTCCTTGAACATCTCTTCTTTTCTCACTAGACAACAAATTACTATATTCCAATTACCATCAAAAGAAATCTCACGGTTGAAAGGAAGTTTTTGATTCTTTTTACTGTTGTTATTTCATATGTTCTTAAAATGAGACCTTGGGGCTGGGGATGGTATCAGTGGTAGAATATACGGTTAGCAAGCATGAGGCCCTGGGTTTCATACCCAGCACAAATTAAAAAAGAAAAAAAAAAAGGTTTTGTTTCTAATAAGTTCTTGTGTATGAAAGCTTTCTCTTTAATGTAGGATTTTTACAGCAGGATTTGCACATTAATGTGAAATCTATTCAAAGTAGAAGTCCTAAAAAAGAGTATTTCTAGCTATAAATTATATTCAAGTCCATGCGTACTTCAAGGTAGCAGTTTTCTTACATGTATTGTCATAAAACACATATGACTACAAACATAAAGTAATAAAGTGTATCTACTGATGAGCATGCAAAAAATTTTCATCTATCTCCTTTCCATAGCAAAATAAGCCAATGAAAACTAAAAGGTATTTAAGGGAGTATATGAATTTGGGGCCTAAAATGGTTTAAACTGATTTTAATAGGACATTAAGCTTGTTTCAACATAAGCTCAGGCATGAGACTCATTACTATCAGGTGTCATTGATAATTTCATTAAGAAAGAAAGCAGAATTCCTAGTCCCCTGGCGGCAGTGCCTGACCACACTGTGTTTCTGCCTGAAGCCTCTCAGCTGCCATCCTTGAAGGATTCTCACTGGCTCTGGAAAGCCTGCAAAAATATACAAGTGTCTTGCCTTCACCAAACACCCAATTTCTTTTCCCCTTAGTTGTTTATAAACTCGGGAGTCTTCTGTGATGTTTTAATTCCATCTACAGTATATAAATCTCGGAGTGCAGTAATTGAGCTGGAGCTGCCTGACAAACAGCTCTTGTCCTGTCAGAGAAGCTGCAGCTCTGAGAGCCGGGGGAAGGCCAAGAGCAGGTTTGAATTCTGCAGCGAAGGTGACAGACCCACCCCTGAGTGATCCAAGTGGGAGTCCCCTGGGGTAGGAGCAGAAGAACTTCAACCAAACTTCTCATTTTCTCTTTTTGATCTCTAATAAATGTCATAGTTATCCAGAGTTTATTGGTTATTTGTACAAATATCAATCACTCCCCAAAATCTGAATCCCAAAACCAAGATTATCTTGAGTTACATCTTATATTTTGAAAAGAGAAAACTTCTTATCTATCCCCTAAGAGTTTAATTGAGCCTTCCCTTGATATCTCTGCCAGAGCTATTAGCTAGTACATTAGAAGACTCAGTGATGTTTTTTGTTGTGCCAAGGGTGTGTATGAGGGAGAGAGAGAGCAAAGGACAGTGTTTAACGTTCCAATCCAAACACGAAGCACTACATCTATATCCCTTTACAAGACAGACAACAGCCCGGCATGGTTTCAATTACAACCATGACGTTAACTAGACTGCTGTGTCTTCTGCAGCGTCTCCTATCTAGATTCTTGTGAAAAGAGACAGTGGGAAAGAATGGGATTAAAAAACTATATAAATAATATGCCTGGAAACATGGTGAGTCACAGTTCTAAAAAATAAACAAGCAAATATAACAAAGCCCTACTTTTCCATAAGCAGAATGGACATCTATAACCAAGGGCAGGCTATTAACACACTGCACTTCCCTTTGCTTATTTTAATCATGAGAACTCCATGACTTGAGAACTCAACTCCTGCTAACGGAGCTGAAACCCTGTTAACCTGTTCAAACAAGCATTTGCAGGGAGGCTGTTGAAGATATGTCAACAACATGAGCTCAGTTTTTTCTTCTCAGTAATGGAAAACACACATCGCTGAGGACTATGTTTTATGTGTCTTTTAAAGAACTGGGTCAAATGAAAATAAATACGAGGTGCGAGGAGATTCACTTACTGGGATGATCTGTCCACACACTCCAATAGGTTCGTGTCTTGTAAAGGTAAAATAGTCTCCATCTGAAAGAAATAAGCATAAGCGCGGTTGCTTCCAGCAAGCTTAGATTAGGAAAAAAAATATGCAGGAGAACATTGGTGGCAGCAGAAAGCAGAAATGAAGTTGAATAAACATCGTACTTGACCGTGCACCAAAGCTGGTAGAAGAGCCTCACTTGGCCTGGGTATTTCTGGATAAGGCTGCCAGATACCACAGAGATGATAAGAGAACCTCTGAGGCAAATGAAGGACAAACTCAGGACACTAGAAGTAGTCTTGGGCAGGGAAAGGAGCAGCTGTAAATTATTAAATACTAAAATTTATATTTTTTTATTTTTAAAAAATAGAGAAGGAGAGAATGAGAGAGAAAGAGAGAATCAACTGTGTAGTTTTTCATCTGGCCTTTGTTTCTCCAACACTTAGTTATGTATGTGGTTGATGGGGTTTGAACCCAGGTCCATGCCAGGCAAGTGTTTCAACCACTGAGCCACTGCTACAGCCCTAAATTTTATATTATTAAAATAATATGCAGGACACTTATTTGAAAATCTGAAGTACCTCAAACTTTTAAATAACTTGCCAAGTATTAAAAGTATTAAAGAAAATGATATTGGGCAAATTTAAAATTCTGGTCAACTGGAAAAAGGAAGGAATAAAGGTAAATAAAGGTAAGATATACTCCACAACTCAGTCCAGCTGTCAAAATGCACTTCCCAGGTACTGGTGGAACACAGAGAGGTCCAGGGCTATTTAAAGAAGGCAAAAGCCCCCTCCAAAGAAGAACTCCAGCAATAACCTAAAGTCATTGTCCTTGAACTAGGTGTGGAAATGAACCCTCGGGGCTCAAAGTAAAAAAGCTTGAGAGAAATTTTAAAACCCTATTTTTCTTATAGGAGCAATAGGCAATTGGGTTAATTAGCCAGAAAGTCTAAACCAAATTCTTCTTTAAGGAAATTTCATTGTTTTGGTCTGAGTTGTTTTAAAAGATCAATTGAACTAACCAAAGAATGGTTTATTTTTATCATATGGCTTTCCATTTCCAGAACTGGACAAAGTCTTTGTTTTTCTTCCTATTGCCAGTCCTTTGGTCACTTCATTAAAGCTGTTCTCTCTTAAAAGCAGTCCCTCAGGGAAAGTGAAGACACTCAGCTAATACTCACAAAAACACAACTGTTAGGGGTGGGGATGAAGGTGGGGACAGGTGTGGGTTGGGGGACAAGAAATGATGTAAATTGGACTGCTCGTCATTGTCTCTCAACATATCTTTTTTTTTTTTAACAACAACAACAAAAAAAGGAAGGACAATGAGAGAGAGAAAGAGAGAGACAGAGAGAATCAATTTTTATTGTGTTTTTCAGTTCGTGGGTGCTAGGGTTTGAACCTGCAGACTCCTGCAGCCCGGTAAGTGCCGTAACTGCCGAGTCACCACTCTAGCCCCACCTCTCAACACATCTTAACCACTAATATCACGTGGAATTGTTTTAACTAAATTCAAACATTACACATGTTAAGTATTTACATTGAAGTGCTTCCCTACCCCTTTGTCTCCTGGACCTCTGATCTCTACTCCCTTTTCACAGAATTACCTGCTACCTTTTACTGAACATCTTTTCAAAGAATCTCATTCACCTATAAGTGTATATTTTATGCTTTTGTCACTTCTCTCTTTTTTTAAGATACAAATGGGATTATGTTATTCATTGTATTTTATATTTTATTTTCCCTCTGTTTTCATACAAAATACACCATTTTATGACAAAATCCCATTAAAGGGATTTTTTTAATTGAGTTGTACAATCTTAAATGCATATGAAGTAACAACATGATATGCCCCTGATCCTAATCCAGAATCACCCCACATCATCAACAACATCGTTTTAATGGCTGAAGGTTATTCTACTTACTTAAAAAATAATGATATTGCTAGGAACTCTCCTGAGGAACACAGAGGCTGGTTTCAGTTTAAGTTGTAATAAATAATGCTGCAAAGCCTATTATTTTAAACTCCTTCTATATCTGTGGAATTTCTTGATCAACATGTGTGCATTTCATATTTTCATAAATATTTGCCAGATTACCCTTCAGAAAAGTTAAACAATTTGCAATTCTAACGACATGCTGTACTTTCTTCTCTTTAACAACAGTTTTTTTGTTTGTTTTTGTTTTTTGAAGAGTAAAAGGAGTAGGATTTATTTAGGAAGAAGAACAGAGACTCCACAAGGCGGCGGGGTACCTGGAAGCAGGACACTGTTTAATGGAGGTTAGGCCAGGGGTTATATTGATTTGGGGTATAAGCATAATTAACATTCATGCAAAGCAGGCATTGAGAAATGCATCAACTCCATTGGTTAAAATCTATGTAAAACAGGCATTGAAACTGGTCAAGAGCACCATTGGTTAAAACAAAAGGTGGCAAATACTTCCTAGTTCCACCTGTGACCACCCCCATCTCTTAGTCGGGACTAAGGTGAGCCTCATGGTATTTTTGCATTTGAAGGCCCTGAGCATGCCCTGTCAATCACTCTCCACCTCTACCAGCTAGCTCTTGGATGGGGGCCCTCTGTCCTGACTACCTAGCCATTTCACTGTCTCTCCTAATCTGTCTCATTCCCCACTCTGAAGAAGTATCCCTAATTGCTGTTAGGGAAAAATGGACGATGACCATTCTGGCTACTTCCGGCTGACATGGGGTATAGAATGGGGACGGCAGTCAGGAACCTTTCCCCAGAGGCCTACCTATCTAAAATGGCCCCTCAGCAGAGCTTGGTTGTAGATTCCATGTGCAATGGCTTCTTGCTGGTCTGGGCAACTCAGTTATTCCTGACAGCAGTTGGCAGGTGACTGGGCAAGGCCTTCATCCAGGAGGAACATTTAACAACAGTTTTTTTTAAAACACTTTAACATTAGACAATCTGAGAGCAGGGAAGTGGCAATTTGTTTTGATTTGGGTTTAATGATCTATAACTGTGAACGTGTTTCATTTTACTGGCTATTTTCAATTTTTCTTTCCAGTTTATGTCATTTGCATTTTTCTATTGAGTTTTTCATCTTTTTGGTCATGTGAAGAGTTCTATGGATATTAAGGAAATTAAGTTTTTATCATATTATGACAAAGCTTTTCTGTTCCTTATCTCTTGACTTTGCTTTATGTAGTAACAACAATTTTAAATTGAGGAAATGAGGAAGCTGGCAGGTTCAGCACAGTAGGGAATTCTTCTAGAATATGTCTCCATGACAAAAAAGTAGCTAAAACATGGAAAATGTCCATAGGATGACAGTAAGAAGTCCGAGTAATATTTTTAAGTCAAATTAACTGTATTGCCTCTGTATGCAGACAACTCATGGATCTTCTGAATAGATTCCATTTTTTTTACAATAGTACAGGTTACTAGCTTCTTTCAACTCATAAATCTCTGGAAAGTTTCTTCATGAGCAACAACACTGATGAATAGGCAGGAAAGAGTTTCACTGGCAAGGCAATCTCCCTCAACTAACTTAGAATTTGACAAAGGTGACAGACTCAAGTGGATATCAGAGCATGCAGGATGAGTGAAATGTTGAGAGGGAGGACTAGCAGACTGTGGAAAGATGGAGAAGACGACTGAAGAATGCAAGTGTTCATTTTAGCGGGGCGGGGGTGGTTCAGGGAAAATTCATAGGCACCTGTATAAGCAGGGCCTAGTATTTCTTAAAGCGTTATTCCATCTACATTCTAAATGTTTAGGAATTTAGGTTTATTATTTATATAATATTAGAAATTGCTGGAAAAAAATGAGAGCAAGGAAAAAAAATGTAAGCAAAAAAAATCTTAAAAAGCTAGCCTCATGAGAAATTAAACTTGACTCCATAACTGTGTCCCAAGAGAAACAGAATTATGGGGAATAAAACCTTCTTGGATAGCCTGTTCAAAGATTGACAAACAGCGTCTAAAGGCTGACGCGGCAGTCTGAGGATGTAGGTCAGTGGTACGGCACCTGCCCAGCATGTGTGAGACCCTGGGCTCAACCCCCAGCACAGCAGAAAAAATAAATAAATAAATTCTAGAATAAAAAAAAAAGAAAGGAAGGCTGGTACAGGAAAAGGACTGAATCTTCCAGTCCCTACAGCTTCCCTAAGGAGTAAATAAAGAAATAATGGGTGTGTGGATGCTTGCTTGAACTGTTCCCAAAAGAGGACCTAGTGGAAGGGACAAAGAAACAGCTCTAGGTCTCATGAGCTCAGTATATATATATATATATATATATATATATATATATATTTTTTTTTTTTTTTTAATAGAGAGGTACAGTGAGAGAAAGAAACAATTTTTTTATTTAGTTTTTCATGTGGCTTTCATTGCTCCAAGACTTCATTGTGTACGTGGTGCTGGGGTTTGAACTGAGTACTTGCGCATGCCAGGTAAGCACTGTGCCTGCTGAGCCCCCACTCCAGCCCCTCAGTCTGTATTCTTACCTGGACAGAGGAAGATGATGCCTCTCATCCCACCTGGGGTTCCTGGCAAACTTGTGAGTTATGCCTTCTGCATATTCCCCCACCCCCAGCTGGGGCCAACGGCATCCAGAAGTCCTTCATAGCTACCATGACCCTGCTGTGAATTCCACCAAACTTTTAGATCAGGGTTACCCTGCGGCCAGGCCAGTCCAGTCCCTCGAAAGCCACCTTCCTAATTTTCGCCATATCCAAGTATTACTTGCTTGATAATTTCTATTAAATCAACTCAACTAAAAAATATGTACATAACTACTTGTTAGCCTTGCCTTATGGAAAAGTATGATAAACAGGTTTCAAGGGCTGGTAATATTTTCTTCTAATATTCACATATTCTTCAAACCAAATAATTAAAATAAAAAATCTTGACTAGTTTACTGTATAGAATCATCTGGTATGCTACCAATACTATATGATAAGCAACAGGATGCCTTAACTTAAACATGCACACAGAGCACGTGATCATCTGGTTATAAACAGATGCTGGGGTGAGACCTCAGAGTCCCTATTCCCAAGTGATGCCAGTGCTGCCAACCACAGGCCACACTGGACACGGGAGATCTGGAGGAACAGAAAGGAAAGGGGAGTCCATAGGTGTCACGGTGACCTGCAGTGGCTTCACAGTTATCTGAGGTCATTTTTATTCCTGTACTTTCGGCCTCTCTGATAACTCTACTATTCTCTCTGAAAGGAGTGTGAAGTATAGGAGACTATGAACATTGTTTCCAATATTTTCAAAATGGTAAAATAAGAACAGCACTACATGTTTCTATAGTGCCTTGTAAAATATTTTTATCTCATTTCATTCTTAAGCTAACTCTATGAAAAAATAAAGCAAGTATTCTTATTAATATTTTCAAGTGGTAAAAATACGACAGAGAAATTAAGTTCAAAGTGATATAACTGGCTAAGTTGTGGCTCCTAAACTTGCATCTGGGTCTTTGGACCTCAAGTGTTTTACTCACAAAACCTACTAATGACCCTTTTGTGAGGAAAGTGTTGGATTTGGGTGGATAACCACAGAATTAAAGTATAATATTTAAAAAGTACAAATGGGATAAAATAAAAAAAAACCCGTGACACCCTTTTGTGAAAAAGGGTAAGATGATTCTTTGAGGACACAGACGCAGGAAATTCACATAAACTCTGGTATCTTAAGTTGTAAAGGGAAGGACACTACAGGGAAACTCCCCCTGGAGGATGGGGGAGTCCAGGACTGAGAGCCTTTCCTCCCTTCCATCTAGGCAGAAGTCAACTCGAAGGGGACACAGGGTGGGTCACTTCTTTCCCTCTTCCTCCCTCCCCCCAACTATATGTAGTTATGTTTGAGGTATGAGATGTCCCCCAAAAGCTCATGTGGGAAACAATGCAAAAAATTTCAGAGGTGAACTAATTGTGTTATAAGAGCCTTAACCTAATCTACTCTAAAGGATGAACTGGGTGGTAACTATAGGCAGGTAGGGTGTGGCTGGAGGAGGTGGGTCGCTGAGAGTGTTCCTTTGAGATATATATTGTGTCCCTGCTGAGTGGAGGGTCTGCCTCTGCTTCCTGATACCCTGTTCCCAGCTGCTTTCCTCCTCTCAGGCACAGAACAATGGAGTCAGCTATGCATGGACTGAAACCATGAGTCCCAAACAAACTTGTCCTCCTCTAAAACTGTTCTTGTCAGATCTTTTGGTCACAGAAATGAAAAAGCTGACTAAAACAAATATATGATGAGCTTTCTGTCTAGAAGAAATTGCACTTAAAAGGCACTTACATTGGGGCTGGAGCAGTGGCTCAGCAGTTTCAGTGCTTGCCTGGCATGCGCAAGTACTCAAGTTCAAACCCCAGCACCACGTACACAGCAAAGCCTCTGAGCAAGGAAGGCCATGTGAAAAACTAAAAAATAAAATTGGTTCTCTCTCACTGTCCCTCTCTTAAAAAGGGGGGGGGCACTTATATTAGGACACAGTCAGCAGAGACAACTTTTCTTATGTTTTTTATACCTGATGGCTTTTAATAACCAAAGAGTAGTTTGCAACTAATGATGAACATAAAAATCTTAAAATTAAATACTTCATTATATTATGAATTGTGTGGATTAACTTATATTGAACATGTGTGCACTGAGCCATTTCTATAACTATATTAAGAAAAGTCTTTATCCCTAGAAAAGAGTAATATAGGGACTGGAGCAGTGGCTCAGTGGTTACGGTTGTTGCCTGGCATGTGCAAGGACCCAGGTTCAAACCCCAGCATCATGAACACAATGAAGCATCAGAGCAACGAAAGTCACATGAAAACTAAATAAAATTGATTCTATCTCTCTCTCTCTCCTTCTCTCTCTTAAAAAAAGAGAAATGAGCAAAATAATAATAATAATAATAATAATTCTATGTTTATAAAATAGCAAGCCACTGATCTTATGTTTTTTTAATGGGGACTGGATTAAATTACACAGGAAAGATAAAGCAATATTTAGTTAAATATGAAAAATTAATTATCTGGATAATTCCTTCAAGGCAAACATTACCACTTACAGCAGATTTCATAGTTGTTTCAAAAATAATTTCAATATAATTTTTATTCTCATAATATCTAGCATTGGCACATCCTATACATAAACTTGAGAGACTATGAATGATTAGTCAATCTGTATAGTCCATAAATTCAGAAAAAACTAAATGTGCCAGAAATTTAAGAGAAATGTATCAGATATGTACTGCCAGTTCCCAACCATATCAGTAAAAGCATTTTAAGAACTGTAGTAAATTACATATGATTAGTCACAATAAAAATTACTTTATTCAATACCACAAAAATCTGCAACATAATTTAGTGAATGGAAGGTCATCTTCCCATCTCTAATCTTCATGGAGAATTATTTTCAAGGATCTAGTAATACTTTTGATGATCCCAGTATTAAACAATTAGACCAATTACACTAAATTATTCCATCATGTACCCTAGCAGACTCCTGTGCATGTTGACACAGCACAGATCTATCCGAACATTTTACAGCTATAGTGATAAACTTATGCCTACACAAACTGTGAAGCTTTACTTTAGCATGAAGTGGTACTAAAAACTGTTCTTCCCAGCTGTCTGGTGGAAGATTTTAAGAAGTTGGGTTCCTGAGCCTGTCATGAAGGTATCTTAGCTCTACCACTATTCTGTTACATGGTCTTAGAAAAAAAAAAAAGTCCGTTTACTACTCTGGACTTGGTTTCTTTGTCTACAAAATGAGGAGAATGGTCTTAGGAATCTCTGAGGTCCTTTTCAGCCTCAGCCTCTCAAAGATCTAAAGCTGACTTCACAACCTCCTATCACCTGTCAGGTTAAAAATTCATATCCCACTAACTAGCCCCAGTTCCTCTTAGGTGACCACAGCAAACAGCCCCTCCTTCTCACTCTGATTAAACAAGATTTCACTGGATATAGTCACTGTTAACAGGACTAAACCAGATCAAGAATCTAAGTCAATATCTATGTGCATTTTTATGTTATCTAGTTTAACAGGTAAAACTGGAAAAAGGTGAAATAGATTATTACATTTGACATAGGTAGATTTTAACCTTTTATATGTGCAAATACATCATAAGGCCTTTTTATGTCAGAATTCAGCTTAATGTACGGACTACATTTTCTCTACATACCATAAAATCAATAAAACTAATGCTCATTACTCAGAAAAATCTAAAATAATATAAGTCCTTTATGTTCTATTTCTCAGGAAACTAAAAACAAGCTTTGATCCTTCTTCATCATAAGGAGATTGTGGACAGGAGAAGAGCACAAGCTTCTGATATAGATTAAAAATAACCAAAATGGAGAAAATAATAAGTCTTAATCAAGGTTGCTACAAGATTAGAGATAAAAACTGAGCACAAAGAAAGTGCTCAATAAATCATAGTAATGATTATTATTTCTCATTATAATCAGGAGTTGTCACAGTAGAAGGTCAAAGCATGGTTTTATGGTTGGAGGATGGCTCTGTTGGGTGCCATGTCAGGAAGCAATAGATCATGTTATAAAGGGGACAATACCAAGATTCTTGTGAATAAAACTGATATATATATATTGCATAATTCTGCAACAACAACTTCATTCTGAGCACTGGGTGGGATGGAATGGAGAGTAGTGAGAGAAGCTCCCAGTTTAAAGTAGGAAACAGTTGTCTGGTTACTGACTCAAAAGTGATAATCCTTTTCTCCTCTTGCCAGATATTCTAGTAGAAGGCTACCCATCAGCTGGACAAAGCAAGCAGATAGCTGTCTTTCCAACTGATTAGCCCCTTGCCGTCAAAGTGTTCTTTCTAAAATGTAATTCTCACCAAAGCACTCACCTATTTAAAATAATTTGGTGTCTCACCACTGCCTGTAGAATAAAACTTCTAGCCTGGTTGACCCAGGTCCAGAGCCCTACTGTCTTCCAAATCTCACTATACTTTCAGATCCACCAGCACATGGTACCCTAGTCCATTCACATGTTTGCACTGAATATTACTGCTGCCTAATGCCTCTATCTTCAGCTTCTCTTACTTGCCCTTCAGGTATCATCTTGTATACGGCAACCTCTTCTCCGGGAAGCCTTAGTGCTGGGTGACATGTCTCCCCTATAGAGTCGCACTGAGCTTCATGCTTCCATATCTGAAGAGGCCACACTCAACTGCAACTGCGCTTTCCTTACTATCCTATGAACATCTTAGTTACTCATCTTTGCATTTTCAGTGCCTTAACATAGCAGGTGCTCAAAACTTTGTTGAATGAAGGAATATATGAACAAATTAGTGAATGAATGAGAGACTGAAGTTGATGCCTAGTAGAGGTGGTAAAATAAATAAATAAATAAAAGCACTCTTCCTATTACATGGTATACCACTCCAGCCTCCCTGAACGAGGAGTGAAATAGACAATTACAATTCTTCCCATTCTGTTTCCTTCAGTATCAGAGATGCTAAGATGGATGAACTGTAGAGTATGAATCAGTATAACAATGTAGCAAAGCAAAGAAGTCTTAGATTTTAAAATTGAAAAAAAAAAAGAAAACTTTTCAGGTTATTTTCTATGGGTGACCGTACAAAATTGTGTTCTCATGAGAGACACTATAGAGTGTCTCTTCTCTTTCATGCATCTGACACAGGCAGGGAGATCCACAACCTTAAATATTCCAGAATATTTGAGATTCATAAGTGCTATTTAGACACAGTTGGTCTCCATTATTCGTGGATTCCATATTTGAGAACTTGCTTACTTGCTAAAATTTATTTGCTACCCTAAAATCAGCATTTGTAGCATTTTCACAGCTGTTTATAGATATGCATCACAGGAAAAAAAATTGAGTGGCCAAAGACACACTTTTGGTTGAATTTAAAGTGACACTGAATTGTTGCTTCAGTTCTCGTGCCGTGAGATGGTGTCTTTTTTATGATCTATTTTGTGCCATGTTCTCACATTGTGATTTTGCCGTCTTGGCTCCTATGCGAAGCACTGACATGTTCCTAAGTGCAAGAAGGCAGGAAGGCTGTGCTGTATCTCGAAGAGAAAACACTTGTGTTTTAGACCAGCTTCATTCAGGCATGAGTCATAGTATTGCTGGCTGACTAGCCATGAATTCCAAATTCATAAATCAGCAGCATACATTAAACAAAGGGATTTTCAACAGAACCACACATAAAACAAGGTCATATTCTGAACAGTTGACAAAAATGTTCTGACTAGGAGCTTGAAGGACCTACCCCTATGTCTCCCCTAAGAGTAATAATTCAGTATCTGCTAATTCAGTGTCCATGGAAACTACACAGAACAAACTAAAATTAATAAGAGAATGGAAATGGGAATAAACTGGGTGTTAATCTAAAAGTCTGTAGAGGTTTAAAGACCTCACCATGGCAAATGGTTCCAGCCCTCTGCCCTACAAAAACCATCTCCATAAGGTTTACAATGGATTAGGCAGAAAGACATGTGGGTCTGAATTTGAGACCTGCCACTTACTGGCCAGGTAACCCTGTTTAAGACACTAAACCCTTACTGTCTCATTTTCTTACCTGTAAAATGAGCATGAGATATTTTTTAATATTTTCAAATCCAGCTTGTCTCACAGGATCACAGTGCTTAGATCCTATGTGTAAAAGAATACTTCATACTTTCAAGCGCTATGCAATTTTATTACTTTAAAATAAAATTGGGATGTTTTACAGAGAAATGTAGGTAAGGCAATAAAGACATCATAGTTAAAAGTTAGTGGCCTTCAGATTTACCAGATTTTGCTGTGGGAAAAAGCTGTGTATGCAGATAAAGCCAAAGATCTGATGCTGAATTATGGGTGCAAATAACAAACAAATGGACTGATTAACTGAACAAATTTGAAAAAAAAATGTGCATAATTATGAGGTCCTATGCGACCTTCCTGGTTTAGTCCTAATAGGCTCACTGGCCAGTGAGTCCTCTCAACGCTTTCAGTACACCCCTTTTCCTCTACCCACTAGTGAAAATTTATCTTCCAGTGAAGCAAGAGCCAAGGCTCTACTGTCAAATTTTTAGCTCTAAAACTCATTTACTTATGAAGTAGGAAAACTATTTAACTACCTTTTTTTAAGAGAATTTTTATTTAGTTTTTCATGTGCTTTCGTTGCTTCAACATTTCGTTTTGTACATGGTGCTGGGGCTCGAACCTGCATCCTTGCGCATGCCAGGCAAGTGCCATAACTGCAGAGCCACCGCTCCAGTCCCCTATTTAATTTCTTTAAGCTTCAGATTCCTCCACTGAAAACTAAGGATGTTGAGAACAGTGGCTTGCTCTCACAGTTGCTCTGAAAGCATGCAACTGGCATTTGCAATCATGGGTATTCAAGCTCAGCTCAAGCCCTCTCTGCTGAACAGTCCTGGATGCTTTCTTGCTCCTTTAAAGGACTTTAGCACTGGCACATCTTAGTACCTAATTATTACTCTCTTGTACGGATCTTTCATTGTTATGTGCTGTTGCTTTTGTCTTCCAACCTGGATCTTAATAATATAAAAAGAAAAGAATTAGGATTATTATTTTTACAGATTGTGAAAGTGATTCATGGTCATCATGGGAAATGCAGTAAAAAGCAGAAAATATTAAAAAAATGGAAAAAAATCATCCCTAATCTCATCATTCAGAGACAACTGTTAACATTTTAGAGGATTTCCTTCCAAAAAATAGATCTTGTTTCAGGAGGACCAAGTGTTAATCCTCTTGGAATTTTCTCTGACTTCCCCCTGCCCAACGCCCTTCCATACCCCTAGCACCTAACCTAACACTTAGCAGCCAAAAATTATATGCCTGTTGATTTTAGTGGCTTGTCCCTACACTTATATGTAGACTATCTATCTATAAATAAAAAGGGATACTGTCAGAATTGGTGACAATTATTCAGCTCTCTGCTCAGTTCAAGCTCCTAGAAGTATATCATATCTGTACTGTATGTGACTGTTGTTTGTGTTTGGTGATCAAAGCTGTTTCCGGTGGAGCCTCACATTTCCCTTTTCAACATAATCAGATTTCACATACCTACAGGAATGGTCATTCCATGAATTTTATCAGCCCAGCCTGCATAATACCGAAGGGTTTTGATGACACCCTGCAAATCCACATAAAAAGCTTGAAGGAATGGTTTGCCACCATTTAGGGATTCCATAGTCTGTAGGAAAAGAAATGACAAGCAATAAGTACTAGATTTTTCCAACAAGTTGTTTCTGGAGCAAAAGAAAAAGGAAAGAGAAAGAATGCTAATGAATATAAATGGTGATGCATACCCATTCAACTCTGATTTCCCAAATAAAAAGATTTCTAGTATTGCAAGTTTGGTTAAGTTTCTAGCAAACACCTCAATGAGTACATATACGCACGTTCTTATGTCTGTGTGTTTTCAGCAACCCCTATCCAAACACATAAACACAAATTTCTATGATGATAAAGAAATGTTCTGTTTGTCAAACCAGCTTCTGTTATATTAATGATCAGAGTTGAATGGGTATTTTTTTGGAGTCTACACTAGTAATCTGAATCCGTAAAAAGAAACGGGGTCATGGTCTTTTCATGCAATTGATGAGAATATAAAACGTTTTCCACAGCTGCCAAGACCCCTGCAGAGAAATGGAATATTCACAGTGCACAGCGTTTATTTATTACCACCAAATAAGCAAAATCTCCTCTAGTGAATACCAGACTTTAACAATTTAAAGGCTGAGGTTTTGTTTTGTTTTATTTTATTTTTTTGTAAACATTTATGTTAACAACCATTATCTATTAAGAGTAGTGTCTGGTCCATTTAATAAAAATAGCAATATTAAACAGCTTTACATTTATAAACATTATTGTCATGACATTTTCTTAAACTGATTACATTTGTAATAAAACAATGACAAATGAACACAATGAAACAAGGATATTTTGACCTGAAAAATATTAGAGCTCTTATAAGCTTAACAAATGAAATAAATAAAAACATGTTTATAATGTCACACTTTTCTCTATAAGGACATTTTCTAACACATACTGGTGTAAAAGTTATTTGATTACTGACAAAGCTAAAAGATGAAAATGCTATTGCTTGTAGTGCAATTTATCTACTAACTGTGTGTATAAGATGAAACTCATTGTAAAGTATCCTGTTATTTATCACTGCATCCTGGATCACTTTTATTAAAGGGAATCAAATTGTTTCCCAGCACTTTTTAGAACATTTATATGTTCATAAGGTGTGCATTACATTCTCTATACAGCTAGCAAAGAATCATGGTCTACACAGCATAGAGTGATACAGAGTTAATGAGCAGAATCTGGGCCACCTAAATGGTCCCTATGGGCTCCTGACACCAGTCACCTGAGAACAACTGGCCCCAAGTCTATGGTCAAGTCTGTTTACTTCAGATGGAGTAGTAACTTCCATTTCCTCCTGTTAGGAGCTCCCTTTTGTTTCAGAGGCTTACTAAAATTACTTCTCCCACAGCTTGGGAGGGTTTACAAGTAGAAATCTCATGTAAGTGTGGTGGGAAAACAGATTAGGTCCCAATGAGACAAATGGCAGGAAAAGGGAGTTTCATGATATGAGAATATAGCTGTGGGAATAAACTGCATCACATTAGTAACTGCTGTTTAGCCAAGGTTGTAAATATTACATATATATAACTCAGGTAAACATTTATGTAATATGCCCTCATTTACCATTTATGTGCCAGGAACTGTGCTAGGAATACAAAGAAACAAATAATAAAATTGCTTCTTAAATAACTTAAAATCCAGTGAAGAGATAAATATACACATCAGTATTTTCCAAAGTGTTCCTAAGAACTGTTTTATACAGGATTGCTAGGTTAGCCAGAAAAGGAATGATGAGACTCAAATAAATTTCAGAAGCACTGAGCAGGCTGCTTCAGAGCATTTAACATGCTAAGTGGCTTGTGAATCTCTAGGAAGGAGCTACTTCACCATGAATCACCTTTCTCATAAAATGAATAAACACTTGGTTGGATATTTTCTTAGACAAATAAATGTAACAGAAGTCCCAAACCATCTCCACAAGGGTATCATTTTTGCTTCAATACTGTGAACTGATCTCAAGGTGGAGGAAAGGGCCATGGTAGTAGGGATACAAAGGAAGGGCACTAAAGCTTCCCCCCTGGGAAGCAAGCCCCACAGCAACCTGCTTTCCCAGCAGAGGGAAGGGTATGGCTTGAATGCCCTAAGCAAGGAATCCCTTCACACTAACTGATCCACTGTGGGCCCTCCACGAGCAGATCCCTAGTGTATTGTGCATACATTCCTTAGTGCTTCCAGATTCCAAAACGTTTGTAGTCTCTAAAACGATGACTTTTATTTTTAGAAGAATAACAGCAACAACAAAACCCACCAGGAGAGAAGAAGCTCCTTATGTGAGAAAAATCATTGTTCTAGTGAAAAAAAGTTGCTGTCCCCCAAGGTGTTCCCTTTCTCTTGGTTCTAGAAAATGGCAGGGGAAATAGAGCAAAGTGTATGAGAGATCTGTATCATGCCCTCTGCTTCTGAATGATTTTCTAGTCAAGATAGGTTACTGCTGAACAGGTAAAAACTAGTCCTACTTGATTTTCAAAAGAAAATCAGTTGCTCAGGAGGCTGAGGCAGGAGGATCACAAATTCAAAGCCAGCCTCAGCAACTTAGCAAGGCCCTGAGCAACTTAGCAAGACTGTGTTTCAAAATAAAAAAATAAAATGGGAATGTGGCTCAGTAGTTAAGCATCCCTGAGTTTAATTCTGGTATGCCCCCCAATTCCCCATAATAAAAGGAATCAGTTTGTATTGGTTTTCTGCAAGAAGCCTGGTTACTCTCCTATTACCTGATGGATTTTACTTTGATTATCAAAAGAGAAGAAGGTGTGAAAAAAGAAGATCCTTCACTGCATTTCTTCAAAATGCAGTGAAAGTGACACTCAGCTCATCCTTCACCTCCCTACCTGATCCCCAAACCTAAAGATCTCTACGTGCTCCCCAGCTTTCCACCCATGTCTGCTGCACAGTGTCCTTTCAGAAAAATTAAGGAATACAAATTCCAGTGGAATGGCAAAGCTGAGTAAAGACTGTTTTCTTAGATTACTTACTGCAAGAAATGCCCTGTCCCGTTCCACCAAGTCTGCAAGCTTGTCCAACAGACGTCCTCTTTCTGAAGCATCCATCGTTCTCCACACTGAACCAAGAGAGAATGCCAGGCGGGCTGCCTGCACTGCTTTGTCTATGTCTGCCTGTTAAAGAGGAAGGGGCACAACTAAAGAGAAGCACTCCAAACGAAGGGTGGGCCATCTGCTCTCACGGAAAAAGTGATGCCTGGACATAAGTCGTGGCATCTGGACAGCACATGGCGACTGCTCTGCTGTGTGACACTGGCTACTGCATTATGGAATCGTTTTTTTTTTTTTTAAGAGAGACATACCTTGTCCGCTTCTTGGACTTCACACACTTGCTCTCCTGTGGCTGGGTTATAGACAGGAAACACTCTCCCGCTTTCTGAGTTCTGCCACTCGTTGTTAATAAAGATCTAAGGGAGAAGACAACAGAATGGGCTCTGTGACGTGGGTGATCAGAAGTCAGGTAATGGCCAAGCAATATGGAAAAACCATGGTGATAATACTCTTGGTGGTGCATAATAAAACTAGAATTTGGCCTCACCCCCAATTCAGGAATTTCTTCTATGGTATTTTTGCTTCAGTGTCATCCAAAGACTAAATAAATTTCTGACCTTTTGTGAACATGTCAACCAATTAGAGATAACTAAGCATGGA
This sequence comes from Aplodontia rufa, assembly GCA_004027875.1. NCBI lineage: Eukaryota > Metazoa > Chordata > Mammalia > Rodentia > Aplodontiidae > Aplodontia > Aplodontia rufa. Next base: position 12,033 of record PVKS010008986.1, on the reverse strand, counting down.
AAGAGAGAGTCCCACGTACATATAAACCACACACCGAGGCTGAAAATAGTCATTGATAATCCAAGATCAGGCCACGTCCATAGGGGTTAAATCATGGATCAAACTGACAGTCCTCATGCCTTAGATCCCAGTTTCTCTGACAGAAGGCTCAGTGACTTCTCAAGCAAACCTGAATGGTTCTAGAATAAACATTCACCCAACGCATAGATCCTGAAAGGAGCAGAGACTCCAGCCAAACTAGCAAGTGAGTTAAACAAAGTATATACATAAACCTAAATGAGATTTTTGTCCCTTCGCTGAGTAGACTACAGGGTTAGCAAAGGAAAAGGGGTAATAACTTTCAAATAGGTCTCAATAAGTTATCTGAAGAAGAGTCATTTTTCTTATATATGAAATGGAGATTATATTAAAATGGTGAAGAAACAAATGACTTAAGAATTACTCATCAATTTCTTATAAGATTTTTAAACAATTTTCAAAAGAGGAACAGTGTGAGAGAGAGAAAGAAACAATCAATTTTATTTAGTCTTTCACATGGCTTTCACTGCTTTGACACTTCTTTGTGTATGTGGTGCTGGGGTTCAAACCCATGTCCTCATGCGTGTCAGGCAAGTGCTGTAACTGCTGAGCCACTGCTCCAGCCACTCATAAGATTTTAATAAATGCAGTAGAAGGGAAAAGTAGAAGGGAAAAGTTAGACAAAGAAATTAAAAAAATTTTTTTTGCTCTTTCCACTCTACATGATTTCCAGAATTACTCAGTCCACATAATTGATGTCCATGGCTGAACTGAAGTGATAGTTCCTGGACTCTTTCCACTTTGTTTAACAAATATTCTCACAACTCACAGAGTCATATCTGCCTACTCCTTTGAAACGTGACATGATCTCCAGGTAACAAAGAAAAATATGAGGGGAGTTTCACTAAGGATTCCCTTCTGGAGTATTATCAGGTTTAATAAGGAAGTCTTACCAATGTTCCTTATTCCTTTTATTTACTAAATGACCGAATCAAAATTCTTAAGCTTTGGAATAACATCAGGGTCTACTGGATCTTCGCTTTTAAGTTTCTTTGTGGAGCAATTGTTTTTTTAAGATTGATACTATTGGGGCTGGAGCGGTGGCTCAGCGGTTTCGGCACTTGCCTGGCAAGCACGAGGACCCGGGTTCAAACCCCAGCACCATGTACACAACAGAGTGTTGGAGCAACTAAGGCCATGTGAAAAACTCAATAAAGTTGTTCCTCTCTTTCTCTGTCTCTCTCACTGTCCCTCTCTCTTTAAAAAAAAAAAAAAAAAAAAAAAAGATTGATACTATTTCTTAAAGGTCTTCTAAGGTCACAGAAGAAAAATACTTATTACTTAATAGAATAAAATTCATTTTCTTGCCATTATTGCTTAGGTTCATTGATACTTTTAAAAATCTAAGGTACGTATGTCATAGAATCTTACACTTCCTATATCATGACACATTTTGCATTTCATCATTCTAGAAATTATTTTGTCACTCATCAATTATATCCAACTATTCTTTAAAAACTGAAACCATAAAGAAAAGCATAGAATTGTCTAGAAATGAATAAATAGGTCACCATTATCACATTCTCCTTCAGTTTTATAATTTTGTCTAAAGCAATATACCATCATTCAAGAAGGTATAAAACAAGTCCACAAATACCAACTTTATTATATTCTTTTTAGCTTTCATTGAAGACAGTTAAGAGTTCAGAATGTTTATTTATGTGCCTATAATGAAATAGAAAGGGAAATTAACAGAGAAAGACATTTCATAATCATTAGATGAATAAGAAGAGAAACGAAAAGACAGAGCACTTAAGACACTTGGGTAAAGGTGAACCTGTCCACATAAGCAAAATCTTGGTTTATGAGTCTTTAGGATAAATAAAATTTTCTCAAATTCTAATTAAAGAATCAATAGCATATTTATAAAGACAAAAAGAAAATAGGATAATCTAATCATTAATCATTCAAAAGGCAACAAGGACCTGGACCATTATGTTTTAGTAGAAAAACATGATGATTCTTTTATCTTTTAGTATATTTGTGAGAAAAAATTTTTACTTGATATGACTTCTAAAGGAACACATGCTGAAGTATGTGTATCTATCTATCTACCCACCCATATAAACATATAAGGGTGATTTGAAGGACAGAGATTGTGAATTTTTAAAAGTTCATTAAGTTGATCAATTTAACTGACATTTATAAAATGAAAATATTTTATAATCAAGGAACAAAAAGGTGGCCATCTCTTTTTACAAAATTCTGAGCCTTCAGATTTTTCAGCAGGATAATGCACATGCAAGAACCAGAAGTAAGAACAAGCTGTACCTACTAGAGATGTCTTTAAAATCTGGAATCAGTATTTCTGACAACAGGAAGTGTTCCAGCTTCACATGTTACAACTGATGAGCAGTTAGTGGTATTTAAAGGTATTTACCATTTCAGGTTACATATATCTCCAAAACCAAGAATATATGGAATAAAAAATTTATTTTGTTGTTTAAGTTTTTATTTTGTTCTTTTCGTCATCTCTTTACTCTTACTTCTGTAAATTACTCATAAAATAAAATAAATTTAAAAGGTGTCACTGGAACCCAGAATTGTGACATATAAATGGTGTCACAGAGCCACCACACAAGATTTTCCTTAACTTTAGACTTCTTTTACATTAAAAAAAAAAAAATACCCCAACCTCAATTTGTTTCAGTCACTGTTGGGTGACTTTGTGGATATGCGAGGGCTGTGGAACATAATACTAATGACCACCACCCAGAGCAGACAGTTTGGAAGAACAGACACAGGTTTAAATCTGTGTCTAAAACTATCATCCTCCTGACCCCTGTTTGTAGGAAGCATTAGCAGTTTCAGGACAAGGGAACTGGATTGGGAACTGGATTGAGAGTCAGAAGGCAGGAGTTTTCAACTCTGCTATTTCCTGTGTGACTGAGTTCCTTGTAAGCCTCAGTCACCTCACCTGTAAAATTGGGCTGAGGGATGAGTCACCAGCACCAGGCCCCAGCGCAGAGCTCATTCCACTGGTGTTGAGTGGGTGTATTTGAAGAATTAATGGTTGACTTTCCAGTTACATAAAATGTTAGGATTTTTTTTCACCATTATTATTTTTTGTAGACCCAGTCTTATGACATTTAAAAAATGGTACTGACAATACTGTTGGTATTTTTTTCTCTGATCAGGCCACCGTGGAGAAAGGTTTATTTCAAGGCAGTCAGCAGGGAAAAGTACAAGATTAGGCCTGGAACATTTTGATGCAAGAAATGGAGTAAATGATCAAAAAATCTATGGGGACATAATAAAAGGAACCAATATGAAGGGGCTCCCCCAAAGGCTAATACTAGGATAATTTAAACAACAAAATAAATAATGATAGTAATAGATGATTATCCATAGAATGAGAAAAGCATCTGAGAGTTCACAATGATATAATTTTTAAATGTATAACTAAATAAATAGGGGATAAGGAAAAGCTCTTCACAGCAAGTCTCCAAATAACAGATGTGAAGGAATTAGATGTTCATCATTTGTCAAACACAAATTGGCACAGACAAAAATCATGGTAAAATTAGTGGGGAAAAGTATAACTAAAAACTGGATGTTCATGTAGTCTTAAAGTAACTCCAAGCCTCAAGATACTCACTAATTACAAAGGAAAAAATAGCAACTTTACATTAGAAAAACTTGGCAGATACCACCTTCATCAAGTGATCAAAGTTGATATCATCAATAATGAGAAAAAAACGACATCATGTGCTCTTGATTTGATACACCAAGAAAAACATCCATCACTTTGGTGGGATTCTTCTCCAGAAAGCGTAACACATTTTACTCATGAGGAAACATCAGTAAAATACAAATTAAAGCACATCCTACACATAACCGGCCCATGCTCTAAGACTGCCAAGGTCATGAAAGACAACCTTTAAAAATTGCTCCAAATTACAGGATGCATATGAGACCCAAAAAATTAAATAAATAAAAGATATTATTGGGACAACTGGTGAAATTTAAATAAGGTCTTTAGGTTAGAGAATAATATTGTATCAATGTTACTTCCTTATTCTTATTGCTTTACTGTAGTTACATAAGAGCATTAGGGGAATCTGGGTGAAAGGTATATGAGAATTCTTTGTATTATTTTTGTAAACTTTTGTGAACCTGAAATTATTTCAAAATGAAAGTTAAAAAAAAGTTTAAAAATTAGTGTCATCTTTTCATGCCTATCTTTCACATAATAAATGCCCAAAACAAATTCATTACATGAAGGAACAAGGATCAATAACTTTCTTTGCACAAGAATTTTTTTAAATGTGTTTGTGTAAAACGAAACAAACAATTCCAGGCCTACCTTAAAATTATTTCAACTTAAAGTTTTAGTAAAGTCGGTATGAGAAATGAAAAATCTGCTTTGTAGTTTGTCGAATTTCAGAATACGTATTAGGAAAAATGTGGACTTTTCTACTGTTCTTTGAAAGCAGAAAAGACTTGTGACCTTAGGTCTGACCAGTGCTCAGTTTCTTCATTTATAAAATATACCAGTATTCACTTATAACATTATATAATCCTGTAATGCTGCAACTGAAGGCAAAAGAGACAGATGGCTCATGAAAGAAGGTACCTGTCTACTCTAGGTTTCTAAGGGGATAGAACAAATTAGTCCTCAGGTCACATATCTTCTGCTTTCAAAGAAGAGTAGAAAGTTCACATTTTTCTTTATACTCTAGGTTTCTAAGAGGACAGAACAAATTAGTCCATAAACCTAGCTTTCTTTCCATGGCTGTGAAGAACCGTCCATTGACATTTTATGGGTTGTTGTTGGTATTAAAAGACATAATGGATGTGGTAGGCACTTAATGTTAACTGGAATGGAATGTCTGCCGGGAAAGGACATGAATCACTGTCTAACATCTTTCCTGATAAGATTAGAAATTCAATACCTCCTGTGCCAAGATAAAATCTCAAACACTGAAGAAGGAAGATTGCATTTGGGTAACAAGTTTTTCATACATTATGTTGTATGTAACGCACACGAAAGGACATATGTAACATAAATGTTAAGATCCATCCTATTAAAACCCCGTGAGCACACCATCCAAGCACTAGAATAGTGTTAATAGCGTCTTTGAAGTTACTTTGAAGTTACTGGTGCACTTTTCCTGATTCTTTCTTCCAGCTTGACTTACACTGAACCTTGAGGTGCCCACTAGACTGGATTCTTCAGTTATTTATTCTTAGATATTTTCTTTCTTTTTCTTGCCTTAATGGACTAATTATTGAGGGCAGGTTTCCATGTGTACCTATTTTAGCAATCTTGCAAAATGTATTGTTCGGTCATCTTCACCTTGTAACATTTTATCTGTTTGTTTTATAATTAAGAGAACTCTGTGTTGGGATTTCTCAACTTGGTGGCAGATTTGTCAATGTTAAACCTTAGCTCCATCACTTTTATCTTTATAAATGTGAAGTTGTTTTATTAAAATTATTTGTAACTATTAGATATTTCTGGTAAACCATTTATCCATATAAAATGATCCTCTTTATTACCAATAAACTTTGTATCTTGAAGTCTATTTTATTTAACACAGGTTGAACATTCTTAATTTGAAGAAATGCTCCAAAGTCTAAAACATTTTGAATGCAGACATGAGTGCTCAAAAAGTTTCAGATTCTAGAGCATTTCAGATTTCAGAATCTTGGATTAGAAATATTCAACTAGTAAAGTTTAGAAAAATATTTCAAAATCTGAGTAACTCTGAAATCTGGAATACTTCCGGTCCCAAGTTCTTTGGATAAGGAATATTCAACCTGTATTAGTTTAGCTACCTAAGCTTTTCTTGAGCCTCAGGTACCTTTCCTCATCCTTTTGCTCTCAACTGTGTCTTTACTATTTTGATGTAAATCATTTATGGTTAAATTGTATTTTATTCAAAATGAAACTGTCAACTAACAAGTTTAATTCATTTGTACTTATTGTGATTATTTTTGTGTTATCTACTGTGTTATTTTTGGTCCTGATTTCTATTTGTCTGGCTTCATTTTACTCTCAATTTTCTCCTTTCTTGCTTCTTTTAGTTAAGAGATGTTGTTGGTGGTGATTATTTGAAAATTCAATTACTCCTTTCACAATGGTTTGAAAGTTGAACACTGTTTATATTCTTTAATTGGTTTTCCATGGTATTGTACTGCATATACACCTAACAACTTGTAAATCTAAAGTTAATATCTTAACCTTCCTTCCAAACAATGCAATGGCCTTCAAACACTCAATACAGTCACTCTTCTCCAGAAGCTTATTTGAAATGCAATTTTATTTCATATATAAAATGCTTACTTCTTGTAAAGAAGATTTTTAAATTTTTATTTTCATTATTCCTTAGAATCTCATTTGGTAAAGATTTATTTGGGGTAATGTACTTAGTTCTTGATTTTGGTCATGTATTTAATTACATCTTTATTCTCAAAAGATATTCCAGATAGTTACATGATCTAGGTAATCAATTATTTTCTCACAAAACACTTTATAGATATTATGATGATAATTATTTCTATCTTACAATGATGCTTTTAAGAAATCGGCCAGACTAAGATACTAAATAATTCTCACACAATTATTAAAACTGGAAAAGTAAAAATAAGAAATCAAAGGGACATCAGTGGAGGAAGGAAACCCGTCATAGGTCTCTAATCATTTATCTGTTGATGACTTGATGATTTGCATTTTCTATCTGGTTGCTTTTCAGATTTCACATTTTATTTTGGTATTCTTAAATTCCATCACAGTCGATCTAATAATTTTGTTTTTATTTATCTTGATAGTTATTCATTGTACTTATAGTGTATGTGAATTTTTGTCTAAATTCTGGAATATTTGTAATCTTTATTTCTTTAGATAAAATTCTATTCTCTCCTTCTAAAACTCCAATTGCTACACTGTTAAGTCCATCCTTAATGCCTTTTTTTAAAAGAGAGAGAAAAAAAGAGAGAATCAATTTTATTTAATTTTTCATGTGACTTTCATTGCTCTGACGCTTCATCGTGTGGTGCAGGGGTTTGAACCCGTGTACTCTCGCATGCCAGGCAAGCGCTGTAACTGCTGAGCCCCCACTCCAGCCCCTTACTGCCTTTATACCAATCTATTTTCCATGTCCTTTTTCTCTGTGCTGCCATTAAGGAATTTCTTCCGGTTCACTAATTCTTACTTTACCTGGATCTACTCTGCTAATTTCAATGTTTGTTTTATTTCTAAAACTTCTGCTTTGCTCCTTTTCAAAGCTACCATTTTGTTTTGATATTTAAAATTCATATTTAGAATAGCTTTAAAGTTTATTGAAAACTGAGCAGAGGGCAGGAGCGGTGGCTCAGCGTTACGGCGCTTGCCTGACATTTGCAAGTACACAGGTTTGAACCCCAGCACCGCATACACAACAAAGTCTCGGAGTAACAAAAGCCACATGAAAAATAAATAAAATTGTTTCTCTCTCTCTCTCCCTCTCTCTCTTTCTCTCATTGTCCCTCTCTTAAAAAAAAAAAAAAAAGAAAACTGAGCGGATAATAAAGTTCGCACACATCTCGCTATCACTCCCCATCAGTTTTCTCTATATTAATATCTTACGTGAGTGTGGTACAGTTTACACTAGGCTTCACTCTTTACCTTGCAGTGTAACACAAAGTAACTTCACTGCCTTAAAAATCCTGTGCTCCACCTACTGAATCCTCCACCCTTTTCTTTTTCTTTTTTCTTTCTTTCTTTTTTTTATTGGATGGATATGGAGTTACAATTGAGGGGGCAACATTGTCAAACAATCACGAACAAATGTATATATACATAGTTATCCAAGGCTGATGCCATGTCGTGGATGCCCCGCTTGGGTTTTCCATGTTCCTTTTCCTAAACTGATGAACACTGATGCATAGTTTTGCCTTTTCCAGAATGTCAATTAGCTCTAATTATTGAGTAGATAGCCTCTTCAGACTGGCTTCCTTCACTTAGCCATATACACTTAAAGTTCCTCTGTTTTCCAGGGGCTTGGTAGTTCATTTTTAAAATACTGAATGATATTCTGTTACATGGATGTAGCACCGTTGGTTTATTCATTCACCTTTTAAAGGACATCTTGATTAATCTAGTCTGCTTTCAGTTTGGGGTAAAGAAAGCTGCTATTTATACTGATATGCAAGTTTCTGTATGAACACAAGCTTTCAACTTATTTGAGTAAATGCCTGGGAGAGTCTGCTAGTAATACTATTCTTAGCTCTATACAGAACTGCCAAATTGTTTTCCAAAGTGACTATAACACTGTATTCTTGCCAGCAATAAATAAGAGCCCCTTTTGCTCCACACCCACGTCAGTATTCGGTTTTGTCAGCCTTTTGGATTTTGGCCATTTTAATAGGTTTGTAGAAGTATATCATTGTTGTTTTAGTTTGCATTTCTTTTGTGTCTTTTTGATTTTTTTTTTTTTTTGTCTGCATATCTTCTTTGGTGAGGAGTCTATACTTTTTGCCCATTGTTTAACTGGGTCGCTTGTTTCCTTATAGGTAAGTTTTAAAAGTCAAAAGTATTTTTCAGGTAAAATTCCTTCATCAGGCATATGTTTTCCAAGTATTTTTTCACAGTCTTAGCTTGTATTTTCATTCTCCTAACATTATCTTCCGCAGATCAGAATTCTTGATTTTAAGAAGTCCAACTTACCAGTTTTTTCCCATGGGTATGCTTTTGGCATTGTATTTGAAAATATATTGCCAAACACAAGGTCATCTAGATTCTTTTCCTATGTTATCTTTTAGTAATTTCAGAGTTTTGCATTTTTCCCTTTAGGTTTATGATTTTATTTTGAGTTAACTTTTTGTGAATGGTTTAAGGTCAGTGCGTGGACTCATTTTTCTGTGGATATGTAGTTGCTCCAGCACCATTTGTTCAAAATTATTGCCTCCATTATTGCTTTTGCTCCTTTGTAAGTCAAAGATCAGTTAACTCTGTTTGGCTGGCTCTGTCTTCTCTCTGTTCAACCGGCTGTTTGTTTGTTGTTACCAGTTCCACACCATCTTGATTACTGGAGCTTTCTAGTGTTGTGAAGGTGGGTAGCGTCCAACTCCACTTTGTTCTTCTCCTTCAAGATTGTATTAGCTATGCTTGGCCTTCTGCCTGTCCATACAGGTTTTATAATCAATTTGATAATTTCCAAAAATATAACTTACCAGAATTTTTATTGTGATTAAATTGAATCTATAGCTCCATTTGGGAAGAAGTGACTTCTTAACACTATTGAGTCTTCTTCTCTATGGAATATCTCTCATTTATTTAGATCTCCTTTGATTTCTGTCATCTGTGGGCTTCCTCATAAAGATCTTGTACATATTTTATTAGGTTTATACTTATTTACACCTAAGGATTTCTCTCTCTCTCTCCCTCTTTCTGATTGGCGGGAATGTAAATGGTACTGTGTTTTTTATTTCAAATTCCAATTGTTCGTCTCTGGTATATATGAAAGCAAATGACCTTTCTATATTACCTCTGTATACTCCAACCTTCATATAATCTATTTATTAATCCCAGGAGTTGTTTTTGTTTTCTGTTTTTCAGCCAGTTCCTAAGGGTTTCAACATAGACAACTGTTTTATATGCAAAGATGATTTTATTTCTTCCTTCCTAATCTTGTACCTTGTATTTCCTTTTCTTCACTTAAGCATTCACTTCCATTACAACGTTAAATAGGAGTAGCAAGAGGGGACATCTTGCTTTGTTCCAAGGTTCAAGAGAAAGCATTTAGTTTCTCACCATTAAGTATGATGTTAATTGTAGTATTCTTTATCAAGTTGAGAAAATTACCCTCTATTAATTGAAATTTGAATGTCTAATCAGTCTGGAATACTTGGAATAAATTTCACTTGCATATGCTGTTTAACTCTTTTTATACAATTTAGATTCAATTTGCTCTTTTGTTGAGGATTTTTGCATCTGCGTGTTGTTTCGTTTCTGGTACTGGGGATTGAACTCAGGGGCCCTTTCCCACCAAGCCACATCTCCAGTCTTTTTTTGTTTGTTTGTTTGTTTTTGTTTTGTTTTTTGAGGCAGGGTCTCCCCCCCTAAGTAGCAAAGACTGACCTCAAACTTGCAATCCTCCTGACTCGGCTTCTGGAGTCTGGGATTATAGCTGGGCAAGTATATATCTATCTATTTTAATGAGAAATATTCATCTGCAGTCTTCCTTTCTTGTAATGTCTTTATCTAGTTTGGGTACTAGGGTATGGTGTCATTTTAAAATGAATTAGTGTTGTGGCTGGAGTGGTGGCTCAGCGGTTTCAGCGCTTGCCTGACATGCACAAGAATGCTAGTTCAAACCCCAGCACCACGTACTCAATGAAATCTCAGAGCAACGAAAGCCATGTGAAAAACTAAATAAAAATTGATTCTCTCTGTTTCTCTCTCATACTGTTCCCTCTTTCTTTAAAAAAAAAAAAGAATTAGTGTTCCTTCTGCTTCTATTTTCTGGAAGATACTGTAGAAAATTTATGTTTCATAGAAGTTACCAGTGAAACCATTTTGATTTGATGCTTTCATTTTTGGAAGGTTATTAATTATTGATTGAATTTCTTGAATAGATATAGGTCTATTCAGATGATCTATTTCTCTTTATTTAGGTTCTGGTAAAACATATCTTTCAAGGAAGGTACTCATGTCATCTAAATTATCAAAATTGGCATAGAGTTGTTCATAATATTCCTTTATTATTCTTTTACTCTCCATGGGAGTGGTAGTGATGGCTCCTCTCCATTTCTAATATTAATAATTTGTATTTTTATCTCTTTCTTTCTTTTGGTTAGCCAGGCTAGCTGCTCAGCAATTTTACTGATCCTGTTGAAAGAACCAATCTATAGTTTTATTGATTTTTTTTGTTTCCCTGTATTCAATTTGATTGATTCCTGTTATAACTATTATTTCCTTCTGTCTGCTCTAGATTCACATTGTTCTTCACTTTCTAGTTTCCTAGAAGAGAAGCTTAGAACATTTCTTTTCTTCTAATGTATGCATTCAATGCTATAAATTTCTTCCCTAACACTGCTTAGTTGCATTCCATGAATTTTGATATTTCATTTTCATTTAGTTAAAATATTTTTTATTTCTCTTGAGACACATTCTTTAGCACAAGTGTTATTTAGAAGTATGTTATTTAATCTCCAAATGTTGTAGGATTTTCCAACTATTTTCTGCTCTAATTTAATTCCATTGTGGTATGTAAGTATATTTTTGTAGGGTTTCTACTGTTTCAAATTTGTTAAGGCATGCCTTATAGCCCAGACTGTGGTCTATTTTGGTGATGGTTCTAATGTGGGCTTAAGAAGAATGTATACTGTGCTGATGTTGGATGGATCTTCACTATTCCTAGAGCTGGTGACTGGCAGTGGCCTCTAGAGAAAAATCCAGCATTTATATTTTCCTTCATCACCCTATTCATTTTCAGATTACTATCCTCTTAATTAACACATTAAATATAATGTATCTAATATAAGTAAGAGTTGACTTCACTACTTCTATTTAATTTTGTAAAATACGATATTATAAATATACATAAGAAAAAGAAATAAAAGGCAAAGAGGTTGGAAAAAAAAGATATTATCTTCATTTTAGATGACATGATTGTCCATGTAGAAATTTCTAAGAAATCGACAAAATAATTAGCAGACGTACAAATTTAGCAGCTTCAGAATACAAGACCAATATAAAATCAACATATTTTCAGCAAATCATTGGAAAACTAAGTTTAAATACATATATTCATCATACACATACACACACACACACACACACACACGTATGTATTCATTCAGGATCTAGTTGCATTGTGACAGAAGGAAACTTCTGACTCTATAGTTGACTTCACATCCAAAATAAGAATCTGTACAGCACACTTTGGCAGCAACAATTAACATTTTAAAATATAAATATTCAGATGTGATAGGCAAAAGAAGTCTAAAGACAAGTTTTGACTTTATCTG